>CM061145.1:28819834-29079834 GCA_030710495.1 Labroides dimidiatus
AGCAGCAAACAAGCAAACTCCCCCTGAAACCTGCTGATCTGTCTCACCTGGCATCCCTGCAGCTGGCCTGCAGCAGGTGGTTGACTCCATTGTACTGGGCGTTTCTGGCGATCAGCGCAGCAGCTTTGGTTGAGAAGTCATTGGCGGTGATGCTCTGCAGGCCGGGCACTTCCAGGGCGAAACGCACCGAGCGCAAACCAGAAGCAGCCAGACCCTCCAGTACACGAAGACCACGCTGAAACAGAATGGAGGGCAAGCTTTGAGCTGCATGAACCCAAAACTGGTCAGATAATTGTGACTTGTGGTACCTAAACTCTTTCAGGCATGCCTCGACTTTCAAATGCCCCCAGTTTTGTTTTTGCCATCAACACATCTCCAATCTATCTATTTTACATATTCAGAAAACCCCAAACTTCTAGTCTGTAAAGGATGTCTATTTAGCAGAGTATCAAAAATGTAAAATAAAATAGTTTCATGTAAAATGCTGATAGGAACATGTATGAAGAACATTTCTAAAAATCAGCAAACGAGCTCAAAGCAGACATTAGACCAGAGGTATAAAATAGTCTTGAAAAAGGGAATCCAGTCTTAAACTTGTGACGAGCACTTAAAATGATTTTAGAGATTCTTTAGCAGGTCAAGTGAGGGTTGAGAGCTCCAAGAAAGTAAGCCTGCCTTCAAGCTCACTCTAAGCTTGTTGAGCGTGAAAGATTTTCACAGGATTTACTCAGCCCTGGTAGGGTAGACGAGACCATAAGGTTATTTAGTTTTCTATCAGATGGATCCTTCACTGACTGCGTCATAGCTGTATGAAAGCAGGACAGAGAGTCATCCAACACAGTCTCTGCGCACCATAAAACCAAAGCAATGATCTAAAAGAAACAAGAAAGGCTCTGTTGAAGTCATAAAAACTTAAGAGCTGGGGGATTTTTTTCATGTCAGACATGATTATTCTTTTATCTAGGATTTCTACCAACTCCTGAAAGACCAGTTATTTCATTAACTGAACCACTTTGGGTGTTTTTAATAAGCTACACACAAAAGATTTCACTACCATTTAATATTACAAAAACAGGATCAAGCATTTAGGAATATGCCAGCTCTGAGCACATACAGTATTTGTGCTGATTCATTGTTCAAATTCATTTCTGAATTTGTATTTGTAACTTGATCAAGCTGCAGCACTTTATAGAGGTCTCCTTTCTGGAGAAATTTTGAGGAGGAGAATGTTCCTGTTTTTATGTTACAGAAAGGGACTTTTTGTATGATTTCAATCAAACTTTTCTTTTCTTTTTTTTTTTTTTTTTTTTTTTTTTTTTTTACACATGTACACCCTTCATTTATATCATTTCAAGCATGTGTAGTTCACTCTATTAAGTACATGAATTATGCCCCTTGGACTCTATTTATACTACTAATAATAATAATAATGATAATGAATTTATATATTTAGAAATGTATTAAGTTGATCAAGGAATGTACCTTTGAATGGAATCTGCTGTCTTATCTTAGTGACAATTTTATATTACTTTTATTATCGTTTTATATTTTTTATTTATCTTCTCGTTTGTTATATTTTTCTTTCTTCATTTGTCTCGTGTTTTCTTATTCTTTGCTTATCATTTTGAATTATGCACAAAAAAACTGTAACTTTATAACAGTGTTTGCAGGTATTTCACCAAGAAATATATTTTTGGATCTCACCACTGGCAGTATGTATTAACCACACTTGTCTATACAAGTACAATAAATACAAAACCCTTTTTTAACTTCTAAGTAAACGGCAGGATAAAACCCTACTCCACTCATCTACTGTTATTTTATAGGACTGTTTTAACATAATGAAATCCTCCAGGGTTTCAAAATGCATCTCCTTCTCTCTCTGAAACTTCAGGCCAGCCGAGTGTGAAATTAAATGCTGCAACATTAACATAAGTCATTTGATGGGGGCCCTATACAAACTGATTTATGCGGGTATCAGTGTGTATTTTTAGAATGGGAAACCCCAGCGGGACAAAATCACAAACACTGACAGTGTTAGAGCAACAGAATCGCGCGTCAAGCCTCAGAACTAAGAAAGTTGTGCAATACTCCCTCAATTCCTTTCTCAATTTTATCAGGGATCAGACTTTTCCCTGACTAGTAAAGCCTCAGTAAAAATATATACATTTCCCTCGATAGAGAGCAACACATAAAATCTACTTTAATCTTCATTTTTTATTTGTGATCACCATTAGCTAACCATTCCCCCCTTCCCCCATCATCTTTACCTCTGAAGAGGCATACTTCAGCCCACTTAGTCTCTCAGCAGCATTTTTCAATCTCAGTCACGACATCAAAGTAAGATGGCCATCATGGCACACTTTGCATAATTAGGCCCTACTTTGCTTCTTCATTTTTTAAAAACAGAATTAGAAGATAAATGATCATTAATAATTGGATATAATACAAACATGAAGACAAAATCTCTCATAACCTGGCTGATCTTCTTCAATATTTTTGACAATCTTATAATTAAAAAAAAATAAATAAATCAAACCAACCTCACATTTCTCCCCCACTATTGCAGTTACAGTGGGTTCCTCTGCTCCATTTTTCTGCTCCGTCTGTGTGTCAGCCTCATTTGTCTCCTCCGAAAGAGAGACCACCACCCTCTCCTTCTCTCCAGGCACCACCACCTTCACCCCACGCTGAGCAAGCACATCTCTGGCAAACTCTGTGATCACAGCACATCTGGAGAGGGAAAATGATTGCTTCTATATAAGAAGGTCCCGTGTTTCATCTACCATTACAGGAGAAACCGCAGAGCTTCCTCCATATTTCTTTTTATCAAAACACAACTGCACAAGTATACATCAACTCGCACTTATATCCATAGATCTTTGCTTTCATCTTCAAACATGATTGAAAGAGTGAACGTAGGAAATAACACCGATTTCGGCGGGAGAATCAAAAATATGTTAAGTGTGTGACACAGTGACAACAACTTCTGAATGTTACATTTTTCCCTCCAGAAGGTGTTCAATCCTGACTAAAGCTACGGACAGTTTTTGGTGAAATTGAAAGAATGGGTTCCAGGGAGAGATAAAGACTATTTGGGTTTTGGTCAAAAGTGCGCCACCCTGTGGCAGAGGAATATTCACAATATTATGCAGCTTGAAGATTTTTCCCCATTTTCTGCCCCATAGAACTTTACTTCACAGATTTAAATTTTTAAACCCAACTTCATGATGTTTTAGAATAGCAATGAGGCCACAGAAGCAGCCAGTGTTGATGCTTACGTCAGATCTCTGTTAAACTCCTGGACAGGGTTGTAAAACACCTCATTGGCATTGGGAAACAAGATGGACGCCTTCCCCTCCTTTACCACCGTCTCTCCAGGTAACAGTCCTTCAGGTACTGTCTTTTCTGCCTCAGCTGTCCTGTCTGTTTGGGGGGAAGGAGATGTGGTGGTTTGGATCTCAGAGCCCTGGGCAGTTTTCAGGGGCTCCATGGATCTCAGTCCCCTTCTGGAAGCTGCAGCTCTGCTTAAGCTGCCCCAAATGTTCTGTGTGGCTGAATGGGTGCAGGAAGGGTGAAGCTGATGGGAGATGATGAGGGGGAGCAGCCGAGCTGTCCGCACCAACATAAAGGTTTATCTTCTGGAGTAGAAAACTATCTGGTCTGAATTCTGTCAAAGAGAAAACATAACAACATTTATTTGAGGAACCATAAATGTCTCCCACATTAATCTGCACTGTGAGATTAAACGAGGAGTGATTTAACCACTCACTCTTTAATGCTTATACTTATTGAATACTTGACATTTGTAGCTTTGTACCAAAAAGAAGAGTGGTTTTAACAAGACACCCTATGACAGTGGTTGATACAGGTGGGAGCTGCAAGATAATTCACAATGCAATAGGATACATGGGCCTAGATAATGATAATATTACAATACAGCTGTTTTTGGGATGACTGACAAACTGCAAGACAATTCTATAACAATAAACAAAGAGCTATGATAAATGCAAAGTTGTAATGATAAAGAACCTGCTGAACAATTTAGGGGGAAAAAAATGCACAACAGATGGGGTCAACTTGATTTTAAAGCCACCAAGAAGAAACCTCTGTTTTGCAGAAACTTGAAAATGTCCAGCAATGGAGCAGATTTTATCTTGACAGACAGTCAAAACATGTTGGGAAGCCAATGTTCCATGGCTAAAAGTGGTGCTGTGTTGTCATAATTGCGTATCCTTGTTAGCAGATGTGCAGCTACATTTTCCACATGTCAGAGGGTCCACTGACACAACAAACCAAAACACAGAGGAATACAGTCATCAAGACTTGATGCAATGAATTACTCTGTCAAATTCATTTGGAACAGATTATGTTTAATTTTAGCCAAATGTCTACGCTGGGGAATAAACTGTTATTTATAGTTCAACTGTTTTTCAAAATTCTATTTCTATGAATAATCAAAATTCACACCAGACTGGGGTATGTATTCACATGTTTTACTTCTATTTTTGTTCAGTGTTATTCTGTCAGGTATTATTAGGAAGCCTATGTTCTGTTCTTTGTTGGAAACTTGCTGTTATTTTGCTGTTATTTTTTAACAACTTTACTATCTTAATGATAATACTAACAAATTAAAGACTAGATTAAACAAATCAAATCGGAATATTCTGTTATTTTAAGGTGTTGTCTTAAAATTGCTTATTTGGGGAAAGCAAATGCACAAACCAAACAAGTAAGCCACTCTCGTTGATTATATGTACCTTGCTGTGTTTTCAGGGTCAGAAAATCTGTCCATTAAATCATTTGCTAAAAATTAAAAGTATGTGAGTCGTAGTTAGACAAACGAATAAGAAACACGTCGTTTCCAGTGTCTACCAAAGATTGACTACATTTGGCTTGGTGTCTCTTGTAGAAAAGGTTGATTAAATTTTGTAGACAGTTGTTAGCAGAATGAAAATTGTTCTCACTATAACTACAAAAGCAAACTAAATGCAAACTCATTTATATTGACCAGTTGCAGTTATTAGCAGTTTCGCTAGCTACACTTTGAACACCTTATCCAGAGGGACAATACCTGCAGGCGGACACCGATTTCCTTATAAGTCGAGGGCTTTATTTTTAAAGCATCATTGGTGACCCTATATTAACTGTCTCCTCACTGCAACAGACTGAGCTGTTCCTGTTTCCATTCAACTCTCACGTTATCACATGGAAGCCGCCATGTTTGGAGCTTCTCCACGGAAGCCTGTACGCCCAAAGTCAGAGACGCGAAGCGCACCGTGTCTGCTCCCCTCTGCCCCTCCGGTAGATCTGTGTACTGTCAGGGAAACGGTGTAATGTAAGGACAAGAGGAAGAGGGTCGATCAGTCAGCCACTGCACACACTGCTGGCCTACTTTTCCCCGCAGCGAACATGTGAGGAGACTGGAAAACACATCAGTGTGCTTTCATGAATAATCTAATTTAATCTCACCGTGCCAGAAGTCTGTGATGCGTTCTGATGAAAAGGCTAAACATAGCCTATGGATTAACTAAAGTATCTAGGACCATAATGTGAGAAGATAAAAATGCCTTGGAGGAAAATAGGGTCAGTACAGGTCACAGCTGAGCGGTTTAGGGAAAGAATAAAGTGAATTTAGATCGTTTGGGAGTGTTTTAATTTTACAATGGAAAAGGACAATAAGTAGCCTACAAAGATTATTTTGCTTTGTTTAGTTTCGTTTTTAACAAGGAGTCCAATCTAACACAAAGGTTCAAAGTATGGTGGAAATTCAATTTTCCCTCAGTTGGTTTGTTATTTGCTGCATTTTGAGAAAGTTACTGAAGCAAGCAAACCTGGATCAAGTTACATAAGGCATAGGGTCCAAAAAGTGCATGGGCCCGGAACATTGCATGGATTTTTAGCATGTCTTGGTCTTGAACAGTGCACTACATTTCAACAAATATATGCACAAAAAAGGAAAATAAATTCTAAACAAATAGCAACCCATCCAATATTTAGAGTATTCTTGGGGACTGAAAAAAACGACATCATTTAGTTCAGGCAGGGAATTTGTCATTGGTCTCCCCCATAAGCAGTTTAGACATAACCAAGAAAACATAAACACATATTATGATGGAAAATCATTAAAAGAATAAATTACAATCAATCTGTCCTGTATTAAAACTTACAACAGCATGTTACTCATAACAGTTTTATCAACAGACTAAATTGTATTAATTTTGTCACCATCAATGGGAAATAATGCAAAAAGTTCCTTATAAAAACTTGAATTTAAATTCAGTCAATTTCCTGCGGTTTGTTTGTTACTTTTGTTTGTTGTTTGTTTGCTTTATATACTGTATCCATCCCAGATGGAAGTTTTCCATTATGAAGAACGTGCTACACACATATAGGCTGAAAAACCTCAAACATGTACAAAAAAGGGATCCTCTGAACATGTACCATTCCATTCAGGGGTGTGACCATAACAGTCTATGGGTGCGACCAGTATATCAGACTGGGGTGGCCCAACTGGGGTACTGCAGCGGTGGCACCAAGTATGTGTGTACAAACAAATTAATGAATATCAGTCATTTGTCAGACTCAAATCTATTTTTTTTTAACCACACCTCATATTTCTATGTTTTCCTTTTTCTCGAGTTTAAAGTACAACACAATAAAATGTTCCACATTGTGACACCTTACATGAGCCATGCCTGAATATATTTTCTTCTTTCTTTTGGGATTTCATATTTTAAAGCTCCTGTAAGAAACTTGAAGTTAGAATTAATTTTGGCACCCCCTGTGGACAAAGCATAAACCTCTGATCACTTTGCTGATCTGGTCATGGACATATGAAGCAAGTGGCAACCACCGGTTTAAAAAAAAGACGAAGCAATGCTACATCTGCTAGAAACTGCAGTTCGTCAAGAATCCGCTTGAGGCTAGATCTTGAAGTACCAGAAACCACATACACATCAAGCTGAAAAACAAAGAAACAAACAAAAAAACACCTCCACAGCAAAAATAAACATGCTTACAGCATGGTACAAAAAATGATTTCAGAATGAAAAGCTGATTTCATTAATGGTGCACCCGCACGAGGGCTGATTTTTCTCCTAACTCAGCAGTATCCAATATGGCTCCGCCCACTTCATATCAGAAACAGACTGATGACGTCACAGATACGACATCCATGTATTATACAGTTTAAGATATTAAATAGCACATTTCTTTTATTTAAAAATAATCTCACTCTGATTTCACTTATAGCTCCTATGAGGAATTTAAGTTTTTGTGAAACGGGACTGATAATTTCTACATTCTAAAACTGAAGGCCTGAAACTGCTGAGAGGGGCTAGGTGTCAGACCAGCTGACTGAACACAGGCTGAGAAAAACTGCATTTCTTTATATTTTGAACGGCAAATATTCATAATGTGTGATGTATTTGAATATTAAAAGAAAGCAGAATTTGAATTTTTGTGAGAAAATAGTACCCCACCATGGTCAGGACAAGATCAGCAAAGTGACAAAATATGCATCCCTGATCCTGAGGGGTGCCACTCACTGAGAATCTTAAAATGGTTAAAAAATCAAAGGTGTTTTTGTGGCTAACAGTTTTCCACTTTGTCTGTCACGAACCTCTGGAAGTTTTCCAGCATTAAAAATTACTACATGGAGATAGTTTTGATGCTGATGGGGAATGTGTCATTTGCCATTAATAGTTGTGTGCAATCATTAATGATTTCCAGTTTATTAAGCTAAAAACTCACCACAGTGGCTTTAATATAATATTTCAATATGATTGTTGTGTTATGTCTTATGTTAATATTGTCCTGTGCAGCACTTTGACCCCATTTAAACAGTGCATTAAAAATAAACTTGCCTTGCTATATCTTAACAATTTATGGGGTGTCTTGTAACTGAATAGAGGCCTACCTCTTCCTTGCATCTAATACAGTTGTTAAAAAATGATAAACTGCTTACTCAGGCTACTTCTGTGTTGTGAGAACTTAAAACAACATTGAGCAGTTTGCTTTGGAATGGATCTTTTATTTTAAACTAAGTTTGTTTGGGTTATGAGTATGTGGATAATAAAATAAAGAGGTTGAAACTCAAAGATGAAATGCTTTAAAAAGGTGAAAATTCAAAGTAATGAAAAAGTAATGTAATTTTATCTTAATCTGTCATTTTAGAACTGGCTTTCGTCTGACTTGTAAATACTTTAACAAGCTTGCATATATGAGTGGTAGTCTGGTATCCTGTCACTGCCTCACAAATAATACATCATAAGAACATGACCTGCTCTGAAACATATTATATAAAGAACTTTACTCTTGCTGTCTTTCCCTTCACTGTCCCAATGTTGTTGTTTTTTTCTCTCAGTGGTTTAGATCCAGTTCCCACGTAAAGGACACACTGAGAGGAAGAATCTGCCTGCAGCCTGTAACTGTATTCGCACACGCCTCAACATCTGGATGGGGGCGCTGTGACAATAAATGCCCAGAGAGCGTGGCGCTATACATCTGACACAGGAGAATTATAGAGTTAATAGTATTTGGCATGACAGGGAGAGAGAGCGGGGAGCGCAGTGCCGTGCCTGAATGCAGTCTCATCCTGTTTAGTATTCACTGTGCGCAGCGCCTCGAGGCCCCGGAGGGCTCACCTGCCCGGAGTCTAGACTCACTCTCACGCGCTTCAGACGGCGGAATCGAACCAGCTTTACTGTCCGTGAGTGTGTCAATAAGGAGAAGGTCGGTTCCGCCGCCCGAGGGATAGAGACTCTGGTGAGTAGAGAGTGGGTCGAGTGGGTGGACTGGTGGGTGGGGCTCAGACAGTCGGGTCGGCTGGGGACGCGCTGCCTGTCTACCTACCTGCAGAGGCGAGGGGGCTCAATCAAACAGTAATCCCGTTACTCCTTTAAATGTAATCTGATTACTTTCAGTCTCATTACTTATTTGTTATATTACAACTATCAACATAAACTCTCGGCATGTAGTTCAATTTCTTGCATTTTAAAGACGTATTAAAAAAATAAATAAACAAGACATTCAGTTCTAATTTAAAAGAGCATCAAATATGAACATCAAAACAAAAATAAAAAATTGTACTAGTTCTGTCTCATTCTTAAACGCACATCATAACACAAAAGAAAACTTTTCTGCATTACTCATTAATGATCATGCCTGTGCCAAGTTTTAAATGTGAAGTATAAACATAAACCTAATTTACCCACTCGGCTGCTTTTTAAGTTATCTCTAGGTGTTGTAATAGCTGCACACGTAAACTGCACTTAATGTTTATACGTATTTGTTGGGGATAAATAGTAACAAAATATTTGTATTTCGTCATTCCCCCCTCTTGCAAAGCGTTGTTTTTGCAGGCCGTCTTCCAGTATTTCATGTAATATATGCATCACCACATAAAATATATAAAAATTAGTTTAACTGTATGTTACAGTTTGACCTTAGCCCAAAAGCAGCACAGTCCAGACAGCTTATTTTAATGTACTGCCGTCCTAATTTACAGTACATTCGGTGCAGTCTAATTTCCAGAACAATACAGAGACAATGCATACTGCTCCCCCACCTGTCTGCCATTCTACCTGTCTGTCTGTCCAGCCAATCGGTAGCTCTGCGATCTGTCTGCAACCCCTGGGAGAGTTACAAAAAATCCCCGCTCTGGCTCCTCTGCGTCCCCCCTCCTCGATAGCTCCGCGCTCATCTCCCCTTCTCGCCTTTCATGTGTGAGTGCGTGCACGTGCAAGTATGTACGTGTATGCATGAATTGTGTGCGTGCTCCGGCTGCTGGTTCACATACACACAGCATACATACGTACAGTCAGTCACAATGAATGGCTGCCTGTAGCGAGGCGGAGGGAGACACTACACCGCTTATTCTGCGCTGGTCCTCCATTGAAAACACTTTCCAGCGGAATACAGCCGAGGGGGTAAGTTGAACACGGCGGGTCAACGAGGACAACGGTTCGGGCTCGGCCGTTGAGACGGGTCGGTTGTCCGCGAGCCAAACTGTCCCTGTGTATGTGTGTGTATGTGTGGCGAGGGTTACCTTCCCAAATTCGGACAGAGGGGTGATGTACTGTCTGCGGGGATTTTAGGCTATTGTTGTTTATTGTTTTTCTTTAAGGGGATGGGATGGTAAAGTTGAGCTAGCGACTATGGGGGATGGGCTCATAGGGACAGACCAAACTTTAACCACTTCACCGGCTTCACCCACTCGTCGCCGCGGGCTGCCCCCCTCCTCTCCCCCGGTGAGTGAATTAACAAGTCCTCCGCTTCATATTCTTTAGCTCGCTTTCCTGAACTTTCTCTAAAAAAGAAGAAAAACTTGTCAAAACTGCGTTTTCAAAACTCAAGGCAGTCGTCGATTCACCTTATATCCTAGTGTCCTGTCGGTAAATGGGTTAAGATTTTACAGCCAGCCCCCTACTTTCTTTTCCCCTCCTCTTCTCGCTCTTCTCGCCTCGCCATGCCGGATCCATCCGTCTGTCTCGCCCACAGTTGCAGCGCATTTGTGTCCCGGGATGACCTGTTGATGTCGGGTAAAGATGGAGGGCCAGTATCGCCCTCCGCTCAACTATGGTGAAAAAAAATTGACACCTAAAGATCTTAAAGCGGAGTTTAAACAAGTGAGGAAAGCTTGCATGTCTTCGCGGGTCCTCTTTTTGGTGGAGACTAAATAAATTATTAATTCGCTGTGATATATCATAAGCGACATTTTAGAGGGGGGGAACAACGCGTGTCTGTCCCGTATCGGTAGCTGCCATTCGGCAGTTGGAAGAGGAGGGAACTCGGTGTAAACGGACATCACACCGCACTGGCACGGAGAAAGAGGAGAGACGGAGAGAACTGCTCAATATTTCATCGCCTGGACTATTTTTGTGGCAGTCAGATTTCATGTCCCCCCTGTTCCTCGGACGATAACCGTGTGTGCGTGTTAGAGGGGAAATCTGGCACACAAGGAGAGCCGTTTTTTAGTCCCCTTTTTTCGTTGCTACCCGCCGCGCTCCCTCCCACCCTTCGCTGAGAGCACGCACACACCGGCCCGGGCCATCCGAGGACTTCCAAATCCTACCGGGCATCGAGGCTGGCACACGGCGGGGCACAGCGAGCTCTGCCCGGTCTGACTGCCCTGCTGCCCCGCTGCTGGCGGGCTCTTTCGAGGCATCTTCCGGCGAGACATCGGCTCTGCTAGACTTTCATGTAAGATTAATTGATGCATAATTCATGTGTTTAAATAACATTTAGGTTTTGAAGTTTCAGCACAAGGGAGGCTACTCTTACAGCCACAATTTGATGCCCAGGAGAGTAGATAGTTTCTGTTTTTAAGCTTAACGTCTTCCAAACTTACACCGGGCTGGAGTTTATTACATGTGATAAAAGGCACGTCAGCGCTTTACTGTATGTAGGTAGACGTGTTTTACAAAAGCAAGTGCTAGCCTTAGCTGTAGCTTGCTACTTGCTAATAGGCCACCTTTAACCTTCCTTAACCAGGAAACTGAATATGAATATGAAATGACTGAAGTTAATACCACAAGTTTGGGTAAGCAGTGATTCAAGCCGTTGCTTTGATTGACTATATGCCTGCAAGCAAACTGCTGGGATTAAGTTACTTTTGGTATTTGGATACTAGCTGGAACATCTGGTTTATCTCAGTTTAAAGGTTGTTTTTTTTTGCTGTGCTAAAGTAG
This sequence comes from Labroides dimidiatus, assembly GCA_030710495.1. Taxonomy (NCBI): domain Eukaryota; kingdom Metazoa; phylum Chordata; class Actinopteri; order Labriformes; family Labridae; genus Labroides; species Labroides dimidiatus. The sequence continues at coordinate 28,831,528 of CM061145.1, forward strand.
AATTTTAAAAGACAGACAGACAGAGAGAGAGAGAGAGAGAGAGAGAGAGAGAGAGAGATGCAGGCAGACAGACAGACATGAAGTTTAGCATTAAGTCAGAGACTATAATGGGGCACATGGGGCCCTGCAGGGCAAGGGTCAAGTGGTGTGAATTAACTCCCCTTTTATGTTTCCTGGAAGTTGTTGTGACATCTGACCTGTAAAGTGTGGAAGGTGGCAGATAGGGTACTCTTGAATGACATCTCAATGCTCGACAGTGTGCTGAACACAAATGAGGCATGCGCTTTTTCCCATGCGAGAGGAAAACTTTTCTTTTTGCACTTCAGCAATAATCACGCAGTATTACACAGAAGGGGTGCTCGTGTACTCAATAACAGCACGTTTGCGTCTAATAGAAGCAGGACTGATATTCACTACAAGAACAAGACTGCTTGTGTGGTACTGCTTAATTTTTCTGTGACATCTGCACATTAGAGAGCTCTTGAAGCATGATACAAATGGTTTCAACAGCAAAGTCGGGGAATGAATTCAGATCTGAAAATAAATATAGTTTATATAAATAACACCTATGGACACTATAGGTTTTACAATCTAATGTAAAAACAGACCTGGCAGGGAAATCTGGACCAGGCATAAAAATCATTCACAGTGGTTTGTAACCACAGGTTATTTTTTTTCAGTCTCTCACTCTTTAAATGATCTCTCGACTAAAGTTTAAATTATTGACATTAGACACATGAGAGGAGAAAGCCTGGAGGAGGGCTCGGATTTCCTGCATCTCTATTATATACACTTCCTCATAATACGATGTATACAGTTTGTGCTGTACCTGTTAGGCTCGATCAAAGAGGACCCCCTTATTATAGGTGTCATCCAAAATCAGAAACTAATTTCATATACAGATTTTATTCATTATTATAAAAATGTCAACAATAATAGGGGTTACTTTTAAATAAAAATCATGCAATCAGAAAGTATTTGATCTCTTTTCCACTTTTCTTTGTTGCCACAATGGTCTGAGTGATTCTTGAATAGCAGCTTGATCAACTGCTGTCATTTTAATTAAAGGTGTTCAGAGCACCTGGGCTCAAGTAAAACACCGTTAAAAGTCCTCACTCCCAGTTTTTCATCGTAGCACTCATCAAAAGCCCTTGTTCAGTGTGTAACTTTTTGGAAACTGACTCTTTCTTGATACCTTTTGTTTAATAGTTCTCCCAGCTTGTACAGAGTTGAACACAAATCAAGAACCTTTAATCTTCATTTTATTACATTATCAACACATAAGATGCCGTTAACTGTTTTTACAAGTTAGAACCAACATTACAGTAAAGTTGATGACATTTTTATTCACATGGGAGTCTTAATGTAAGTAAACAAACCCTGGTAAAGATCCAAAAAATGCATGGAAAATAAAACTAGCATTGGAGTTGAATAATTATTATGGTAAAGTAATGCATATTGATTTTTTTTTTGCATCAACATAAACTTTCAAGGCACTGTAATGTGTCTAAAAGGGACAATGGCCAGCAAATGCTGAGTTGTTTTTGTCAAAACATTATCGATTTTAACAAAATAAGTAGTTGAAGATGGAGCTAATTCATTCACAGCCCTGTCTGGTTTAGATATGATGGAAATGTTATTTAGTTATTCAGAACAAATGGTACAAAGTGCTCCCCAATCCAATAAGCAGTCTGCAATCTAATTGTTTTGGCTGCCCAATTAATTAAGCTTAATAACATTAAAGAGGCAGTTTACACAATTGATGCACATAAAGATACAAGCCCGGGGCTAATTTTAAGCATCTTGGTCCCACTGAGGGCTGCTGATTTCCAGGGTTTATTTTTAACCATAATTTTTAATCCATAATTTTTATCTTTAAACACTGAAATGTGAGTGAAAACACTCCGTGCAAAGTGCAGTGCTGGGATTGTAAATAGACATGCTTTACTCTTGCTCTCAACCCACTGCCCTGCTTGTTATGGGCTTATCTATCAAAACTAATTAGTTGTTGTAAACTTAAAAATTAATTATGATGAAACGCTGATGGCCCCTTTATTCTCGGTGGAGCCCTTACGTAGGTGTTAGGCTGGGGCTCAGGACTGCTTAAGCCGGCTTTTTTCAGCCTTTATTTATCAACGAGGGAAGGTATTGCTGAGCATGCATACTACAGCCCCCTGCTTTACATTCACACCTGGAAGCTCCACAGCACAACCACTGTCTTTAAATGTTGGCTAAGGAGGGAATGTGAACCTCCAAAAGCTCTTACATCGTTTTATTATTTAAGGAGAGCAAATGTCAGGAGTAAGTGTGCTTTGTGTAGAGTTGAAGACGCTCTGTTTAGCCTTCTTCTCAAAAATATCCTTGTCTAACTCTGCTGTATACTGTATGTTTTATTTATGATGGATTTTCAACTAAGACATCGTTATTTGTCATGCCCAAGTGTTTAGATGATATCGGCTGAAAATGATCACCTTAGGGACTGAATGTTGTATTTGTTGTAGCTTATTAAATAGTCTAAAAGCCATCCTCTTATGGTTGTGGTCACAAACAAGAGCAGAATTCTAACATCATTCTTTAAGTTTTTATTGATGTGGGTAAGGTAGTTGTGTCCAGAGGCTATTTCCAGGGTCAGAATGGTTGCATGGAGAGAATGACGCCTCAGTGGGTGGTTTTACTCTGCATAAGCTTATTAACAACAACATTTGGGGGAATCATAACCCTAAATGTTTAAAGAAGGGGCATTGTGCTTTTCCATGTTTTAAACATGCATATTAGTTAACAGTGTTGGATGTTTATACTAAATGTATACATTTTCAAACAGCCACACATTCATCTGTTGTAGAAATCCCATGATATGTCTTTAAAAAGCTTGAGATGGTTCATTTAAAAAAGAATGAGATCTTCATCACATAAAATGGACATCATCTAGCTCGGCTCAAACTGAGGTCGCCACAAAAAGTGCTCCCCCTGGTGATTTGCAGCAGTATAGGTCAAAAACTCGGTCTTCCCATTCATTCCAGATGGGCTGTGGTCAAACTTTAAAAAATAAATACACCTCGTGGAAATGTTTCTCATATGCATATGATGTGATGATATAAAGATATTGGGCTGCTTTGTGGTCAGGTCCTCTTTTTTTCTCAAAAGTTTCTTTTTCATTTGTCATTAGATGTTAAAAACAGGGTTGTACATCACGTTCCATGATGATTGTCAGCTGCTGTTCTTATGTAGTTTTTTCAGAGTAGTAAAATACGTCAGGAAGGAGAGTTAAGAAGTGATTAGACGTTCAAAAGAAAAATATATATTTTTTTGTCACCTGGCTCCACTCAAATTTTCTTTGAGTCCCTCGTAGTCTCTACTGCGCAGACTCTGGCTGCACTACGGTGGCGCCTGTGACTGAGGGTTTTTTGGCTCCAAAACTCATCAATGGTAAAAGGCGGGGCTGCACTGTCCATTCTTATAGTCTAAGTTCATGACATGTTGAAGAGGCAGGCCTCAATCATCGAGGTCTGCTCATAGTTCTTACTCCCAGGCATCCAGAGGGCCAGCCAATCAGAGAGAAGGGGGTTTGTGAGCCTTAAAGAGAAAGCAGCTAAAAGAAAACGTTTCAGAGGCAGACATAAGAGCTTTCTAAAACATGGTGGTGAGAAAAATAAGGATTTTTTTTGGGGGGGGTTGCAGAACCCTGACATCTTATGTCAGCCAAAAAAGCAGCACAGAGGTTTTACTGGTCTTAATTATTAATGTAATGAAGAATTCAACATGAGATATTTGGTGTTAGGCTTCCATCTCTAACTGACCCTCAGGTTTATGTCTGAATTATCAAATTTGTTGAATGTACCAGTCTGAAAACAATTGTCACAATCATCTTACTCCTCCAGTTTTTACATGGTGCAGGATCTGTTAGCTGAGTGGATTGTTAACATTCTCAAACAGCAGAGGCAACCTCTCTCATGTCTGTGTTTAAAGTCAACCCTGTTGTTGGTGCAGAACTCCATTTTCTGTTCCTTTCTGCATTCAAAGCGGGGCAGAGGATGGCTGCCTCTGGTGATGTGGCCCACAGTGAGAAGTTGTTCATTTCCCCTTTGTGACATTTACAAAAGCCAATCAGGAGGGTCTAACAAAATTAACACCCTGCCATCCTCAGCTTGTCAGAAAGAATCCTGGCTGTTTTCATTCCCCTCTTCACAAGTTGCCCTATAATTTCCTATGAAGGGATTCATTTCAGAGCCTCAAGCTTTGACCATCCTGCCTCGTCTCTTTTGCTTAAGGCAAAACACCCAAAACATTGAAGAATGAGGATTCTTACTCAGCATTTAACTCTGCACTCTTTTGTCTCACTTGTACACCATTTTATCGACTGCATTAAAGCTAAACATCTGTAACTGAATGATATATCCATCATTCTGTTTTCAGGAAATACATTTGTGACCTATTTTACACAGACTTTAAGGATTATTTTTATTCTTTCTTCCGCCACTTTAACCCCAAATTACGTGCTTTCAATGTGCACGAAAACTCACTAAATTTTGCACAAAATTAAGTCAGGGCAAAAAATGTATGAATCCAGTCCTTTGTACCTATACATACTCCACAGTGCCCCCTAGGTGAGAAAAAATTCCCTCTGGCTACTTTGAGCTGACTTGAGCCTGACTTTTGGTGTACATAACTATCATGCCAGGACCTACAAAAAAAGTCTCTTACAACCATAGTCGATTCTGAACAGGAAGTTCGGAAGTTGCAGTTAAACTTCCGATTTTGACAATTCATACGGTACGTATTTGTTTGAACCACAGTTATTTTTTTTTTGAATCATCTTCAAATATTTGTTGTGTGTACTACACACATTGACGATTGAAAGTTATCAAAGGATTTGTCATAACTCGATGGGCGTGGCCAGGGGAGGTCACCAAAGTGGGCAATTTTTTTTTTAAAATAAAAATGAACATCTTAATAGCTTTTATATACAATTTTGGATCTGGACCCAAATGCACACACATGTTCAGTGTCACATCCTGGATGCATCTATATGCTTTTTTTTTCACCTTAAACTACAGCGCCCCCTACTGTCAACAGGAAGTCAATGGTTTTTAATCTGTAGTTAAAAATTATATTTCTACTCTGGACTCATAAACACATGTGAATACAGATCAGCTGCAGATGCGGCAGCCAGGACATGTACCGACAGGCACACGTAGGCGAGGGCCTGCTTATCGCCGCTTGCAGCTTTAATTGTACATGGACTGGCTAAGTCATACAGTCCAGTGACAGAAAAGGTTTGACCCATTTTATAAGTGTCCCACTTCTTTGAAATACTCCTGTGACCCAAGCCCAAAATGAAAATGAAAGCATGTAGGATTCAAGAGCGTTGACTAACTTTTTGTGTTGATTTTTGCATTTGTTATTAGTTTAATGTGGTAGTTATTTGAAAGGTGTAAAAATAGCTTTAAAATCATTGTGATTTGGTGCTTTGTGCTTAAATGATCAATCTATTAATCTTTGCGCTATCATTAAGTAAGTGTGTTCACATTTGAGTATGATGACAAAGGTAAACTTAATCAGATGTTTATTAATAAGAAAAGTAATCATTACGGATAATGAGCAATGCATCATACTCCAAAAACTGCCCCCACCAAGGGATGGAAAGGAATAAATTTCACTCCCTTTCTCTTTTTTAAACTTACTTACTGAGTAAAACTGTGAAGTAAAGTATTTAGAGTGTAAGTGAAGTATTTTAAGATTTTTTTTACTCATATCAATCTAAATTGAATTGTTCTATTGATATGTGCTTATTCAAACTAAGAACTTTGCTGAAATTTGCTTTGGGCATTGTTTATTGACAGTGTCGCGATTTTATTTCAACAATGCAGTAATGTGTGTTGTACCTGCCTAGAAGGAAGTGACTCCACTGGTTTGCAAAAAAGGTCTTATTGTATAATAGTTGACAAAAAAAACAATCCATCTTGCCTCTCAGCCAATTTATACCTCAGGAAATATTACCATCCAAAGTTTTTGTGTCGAATAGTTTCTTTAGACAGCATTACTTGATTTTAAAAACAAAGGTTCAAATTAGAGTCATAGGACAAAAATAAACTTTATAGCATGGTTATCTGTGATTGCCAAGTTCAAGTTAAAGATACTGTATTTTCTGCACAGGCAGTTTTTTTTTGCCTTTGGCAACCAAAATTAACCTTCAAATCCAATGTGACCCAAGCTAGAAAATGCTTTAGACAGCAGTTGCCCTTTGTTCCAGCACAGATCCAGTATCTCATCCGAATAAAGTCATTCTGGCTGTAAAAAAACAATGTGGCCTCAACCAAGATGCCAGTCATAAAATCAAATCAGCAGTCCACAAGCCTGTGTCATCATATTGCCTACATCCACTTCCCATATAGTCTGTGGTCAGTTTTGAACAAGGGGCAACAGCCAGAACAAAAAAAGTGAAGCTTATGCTGAAGTGTTAAAAGTTGCAGTTTGTTTACGGCGTCTTGAGGCTGACTGCAGAAAGACTGGAAACACACCAGGCCAAAAAAAAAGGACTTCATCAGCATTAAAGACATATTTACAGCCTGGTTCAAAAAACTCGGGTCTGAAAAGCTAATTTCACCATAGGCACATACACACACTAAATTTTTTCCTAACTCAGCGGTTTAGAGTATATTAAGATGTGGAGTTTGCCCAATCAGAGGCAGAGCTGACTTGACGACAGGTGGGCGCCCTTTAGCTGTTAGTGAGGAGGCTCAAAGCCTGCCTCTTGAGACAGCAATACAAATTTGGCCCCCGTCGACGGAAGGCTTCATTAATCTGTTCAGGAACAGATGGGTGATGTCGCAGAGACTCCAACCATGTATTATCTATGATTCACTGAATTCATTGAAAGTTCTGGACATATATGAGTAGATATTGGGACTAATATACACTCACCTGTTGAACCTGTTGAACTGCATATAGGCATGTAGACATGGGCAAGATGACCTGCTGATGTTCAAACTGATCATCAGAATGGGAAGGAAAGGTGAATTAAGAGACTTTGAATGTGTTATGGTTGTTGGTGTCAGACGGGCAGGTCTGACTCAGTGTGTTTACATGCAGTTTCAGAAATCGGACTATGAGCTTAGTCAACACGAGATTGGGCTATTAAAATGCATGTAAACAGCTTAGCTGGGCTGAATACGGACTTCGCATAGCTTGTTTGACACACCTAGATAATGTGGTTGCAATCGAGCTAATGCTGTGGTTGGGTTTGGCAGGTAATCCTCAGGGTTCTGCCAGATGAGGAAGTAGGTGACCATAATAAATAGGGTTGTCGCACTCATATGGTCTGAGACTCCAACACAACAAACACACACCATGACACATACATAAATAAAAACATGAAGAGCTAAAGCTGCATCCATCATCGTCCAGCCATCGTCGTCAGAATGTTGTTTTCTCTTCGGGTGAACTGAAACTAATTTGATACGCACGCAGCTTGGCTCATCAAAAAAGAACACAGCGCCGCCTATTGAAGTGGAGTGAGACGTTCTCAGCCAGAAGTCCGATTCTCTTTTCTGCATGTATACACAGACAAGACTAGACCCCCCCTGCTGTGGCTTTAAAATCGAGCTATGACCTTAGCTGGGCTACTGCGTGCATGTAAATGTACTGAGTGTATCACAAACTGTTGATCTGTTTGGATTTTCAACTCTGCAGCAACTGTATGTGTTCATGACAATATGGACTGAAATCTGTGAGGACTTTGACCAGTAACTAATGAGAGTAACAGCACTTAATCACATAGTTGACTGTGCAAATCCCTATTAGGCACATTAAACTTATCCGCTGGTGGGGAAGTCAAACAAGGTGAACAGGTCTGCCTCAACTGGAACAGCATTTGATTGAGTTTTCCTCTCATCACTGTCAGTCTGGGACATTTTCTTTCATTTTCTTTCATTTATCAGTCCACAAACTGCGTATCCCATTCTGTTGTGTTAGTTTCATCCCCAATCTTCAGTTTTGCAGCTGTTACAGTTTTAGGCGACAGCCTTTGTGTTTTTCATTATTCTTGCCAGTTTGTCATTTTCTTGGTTTTCCCACAATAAACAAAATATCACCCATCAAACTTCAGGTGTATTGATGAGGTAACATTTAGTCCGTGCTTAAATCTGTATTCCTAGCAGTGGTTTGTGTGATGCGTCAGTTCAAATAAGCATCAACAGCGCTTTAGTTTCTGTGGTAGTTTGATCATAGTTGAGAGAGAAATGAGGAGACTTCCGTCAACCTGCCCTCTCTGTAACCTTTAGCTGGCTCGGCTCCTGCATCACAGCACGTTCTCCAGTGTTCACAAGTTGAGCTGGAGGTGATGTAGCAGTCTGCTGCAGAGGTTACCGGGTCTCATCTGTGAGTCTTCTTCCCAGAGGAAGAACAAGGCTCATCATCACTATCATATTGTTTCCTATTAGTGGTTTGTTTTGGGTTGCAGCCAGGCTGAGAGCTCTGCATCATCCACTTAGAATCAGCTTCTGGCCCAATAACATAGCGTGTCCTCTAAGCTTGTACACCATCAATCACTCAGAGGTCATGATCTCGTTTAAAATGTTTTCGCTTAGCAGATCACTGAGATACTTGTCTTTTTTTTCCCCCTCCTCTGATGCATCATACTTTCTAATCAGTTCTATGTATATTTGGTGCATTTATAAACAGAAATAAAACGTCCACTTAAAAGAGATGCTTTCAACCTGTATGAGACTTCATTTTATTGACGTCACAACTTTGACAGTTTCCTCCACTTTTGATCACATGTTTCTTTGTGACGAAGACAAGTGAAATAGACGAGTTATGTAAGTGGCTGTGTTTTGACTGAGTCGGAGAAATGAGAAAATAACAAAGTAGGCCAAAAACCACCAAATAGTTTTAACTGTGAATTAGATGTAATGAACATGGTTTTAAAAAAAGAGAAAGATGGCTTATATAACTGTCGCTGGTGGCCCAATATTCTCTTTTATTTGGAAGTTCGACTTTTGAACTAAAGTTGTTTACCAAATACTTTAATTTATTAATCATCATAGATTTTACTCACCCTGATTCTTCTTTTTGAAGTTCTTCCCTCCTAATTTCTGTCATGTTTGCATTACTTTATTGCACTTGTCTCATCACTCTTTTATTTTCTCCTTTTTTCCCTCTTTGGCCTCTTTATCCTGTCCTCCTTTCCTCCTCCCTGATCTGATATCTCTCCATCCCAGTATCATCTGTTTCCCTTTTCTTTTCATTCTTCCGTCCTACATCTTAGCTACTCCTCTCCTTGACTTTCCAGCGGTGTCAGTCCTGTGATCTCTTATCTCACCTCATGCTCTGTTTCCTGCAGACCCTGTGGTGCTGGGCAGAGCGTTATGGCTCAGACGCTGCAGATGGCGATCCCTAACTTTGGCAACAACATCCTGGAGTGTCTGAATGAGCAGCGGCTGCAGGGCCTCTACTGTGATGTCTCCGTCGTCGTCAAGGGACACGCCTTCAAGGTGCTGAAACTTTTTGAAATTATGATGATTTATAGGTAGCATAAAAAAGAGTTAAACGGACAACCACAGTCATCTGTTTTCTGTGCTTAAGTAATTGGTGGACTGATATTTTTGCATGCATCCAGGGTCGGATGCAAGCAGCAACATCCAGTCTGAAAATATGAGACAATGCGAAAGTGCTAAAATCTGCAGTTCAGTGTGTGTCCGCTTGAGGCTGGCTCTGGAAGTACCAGAAGTCACACACACACCAAGCCAAAAAAAGCCGTTTTCACAGCAGAAATAAACATGTTTACAGCCTGGTAAAAAAATGTTTCCTGTCTGAATCGCTAATTTCGCTAACAGCGAACACTGTATGGGGGTTGAATTTTTTTTCTAATGTTTAGACAATATTTAGATCACCAGTTCATCCAATCAGAGGCACAGCTCAGCTCACGCTTTATGGCTGTTACTGTGGAGAATCAAAGCCTGCCTCATTTCCAATATGGCCACACTGGCCGTTTTGCTTCAAAAATCCGTTTCGGAAACAGACAGGAGACGTCACGGAGGCTACGTCCATTAATAATGCAATCTATGCTTGTATGTTAAATCCCTGTCATCATCAAAACATACTTTTATCACTTTTGTTGGGCCATTTATCCATCAGTTTCAAAATTCTGAAAAACCAACACTGAATCATGTAAAAAGCATGGTTAAGTCAGTACAAACACACTGATTACTTTCCTGATTCCACATGAAACATACTACGCAGTTACTTCTTTGCAAAACCAAGACATATGACTTTCTCATCCTCTGAGGTTTATCTGTTCTATACCATTTAGAGAACCAGAATCAGTATATTTTTGGCTCCCACCTCACCTTTTATAGCTGTATATCCCTCAGCTCTCATCTTACCTTTCCTATTTACCCCTGTTTACCCCTCAGGCTCATCGTGCCGTGCTGGCAGCCAGCAGCTCCTACTTCCGAGATCTGTTTAATGCCGGGGGGAAGAGCTCAGTGGTGGAGCTGCCCCCGGCCGTGCAGCCGCAGAGCTTCCAGCAGATCCTGGCCTTCTGCTACACAGGACGCCTCAGCATGAACGTAGGGGACCAGTTCCTACTCATGTACACCGCCGGCTTCCTCCAAATCCAACAGATCATGGAGAAAGGCACAGAGTTTTTCCTCAAGGTAACCCTGTTGATGATAAAGCAAACAATGCACATTTGAAAAGTAGTTGAAAGGTGTCTACAGAAAGGAATACCTGAAACACTTTGTGTTAATGCTTGAAAATGATGCTGAGTTGTTTGTAACCTTTTTTTTTTTAACATCACCTGTCACAGCACCTTTGTGTGTCAGTGTGTTATGTGTGACCTTATTTTGTCATGGAGGTGTTTGGAGACTCTTTTTTTTATTAAGAATAAATAAAAGTACAGGTTCCCTCTATAGAAGCAGATGATGTTATTAGATTTGGAGTGCCTTGCTGCATAAATCTGCATATTAATGAAAGAAACTGATTTCCCTGAGAGCTGCCCTTAACACCTCCCTCTGTTTTTATTTCGTCTTTAGTCTTTAGTATTTACTACAACAGGACGTGTTACAATTCTTGCCAGTCTTAAAATACTGGCCATCAGACACGGGGGCGTTTTGGCATCTAGCTGCTCCAACAGACAATCTGGCATGCTACCAGGAATTATTGGGAACTTATATTAGACACTAAAATCCTTCCAGCTCTAAGAATAAGTGTAAAGACAGGGAGTACATGTCCTCTGTTGTTTGTTAGAAAAAAACGTTTTAAGAATTGTTTTATCAGTTTTATTATTAAAAACTTATTAATGAAATACAACAAGGGCTGCTGATAATAACTTTATGTGTTGAAGATAAATTTTCTGGTTCATTTACTGAACATTTCAGGAAACTGTCAAAGGTGTGTCTCACTGTTTGGAGTTATAACAGCAAGATTCTGATCCGATGATACATTTTACAATGCAGGGGTCAACAGAATATCCCATACTATCATTTTCAAATCCAATATTAGGAAAACTACGATCAACATAAAGACTCTGTCTTTTAAATTACCTCCAGGTCTCATCTCCAAGCTGTGACTCCCAGGGTCTCCACACTGAGGAGACCCCAACATCTGAGCCTCAGAGCCCCGTTACTCAAACAGTAGGAGGGGGCGGAGTCAGCGGTGTCACCACGGCAGCCGGAAGACCCGCCTCCTGTCTGACGCCCCTTCCTCTGGTGTCAAAGGTGAAGACAGAACAGCCAGCCTCCACACCTCAGCCCACATCTCAGCAGCAGCAGCAGGTAGGTCTTCTTCCTCTGATCATCTTAAAAAAAAAAAAAGACAAATCATGCAGTGATTAGTCGTTACAGGTATTTATTTATTTATTTCTTACCAGTGAGTAATGTTAGGCGGTCTGATATGATTTAAATTATCATTCATTAATGTCATCTGAATAAGTGTCTCTTTGAGGTTGGGATTTGAAAAGGCTTTGATAAATTCTCAAGGAAAAACTCACTCCGAATAGCCACACAAAAAGAACATTTTGTAAAAGCAGATGAATAGCTTTCTAAAAACTGTACATCCATATTTTTCACTCACCATGACCTGAAGATCATATCAAAATATGGCACAGAGAGTTAAAAAAAAAAAAGCTTACACATGAAGGAAAATATATTAATCTGGAGGTCAGAGATCTTTTTGAAATTGTGTGCAGTGAACAATTTCATAAAGGCTTAACTGGTGGTGAAAGCCAGCATGTTTTTTTTGTTTTTCATGTAACCTCTATATTAATGAGCTGTACCTGTGGGTCTTTTGATGGAGCTGTCTCACTTTATTTTAAAAAGTTAACTGCAGCTTAATACAAACACTTGAAAAGCAATGCAGTGATTTTATCCGTACAGCTTCATTCAAATTTTTGTCCTTTATATATTCACGTGTTTTCAGTTTGAAGCATTAATTCAGAAAGAAAACACTACATCTGAGTTTTCAACAGAATTTAGTGCGATACACAGTAGAAACTAAAGACTTATAACATAAACTCATACTTCTGCTTTAAGCACCATGTACACATTACATGTATGTTACCTTTACATCCAAACTTACTCACAAAAAGATTTAACAAACAAAAGTGAGTCATGCAGTTTAAAATCAAGATGAAGGAAGATGTGTCAAAAAAAAGTCTGAGGAAAGCATCTGTTTGGAGCTCAAAAATAGTTATCATGTGATGTCAGGTGGTAATCTGCATATCAGTGTGTTTGTGGCAGAGGGAGAGGCTACACTTCAGAGTGGTGTGATCAGCATCACAGGTTTGGTTTAGACCGCGGTGAAGCTCAAGTAGGCATCAGATACATTGACTTTTCTGATTTTCTTTCTCTAAAATCAGGAAAATGGCAGTTTTTATGTTTTTAAATCATCCTACCTTTAGGTGACAGCTGGCAAGATGAGTGACCATATAAACTAACGCATAAAAAGGAACACAATACAACATGGAAAAATCACAACAGATTCAAAAAGATGTTCAAAAAACAGTGCTTTTAAGAATAACAGCCACACGTCTGTATCACCACCTTGGAATCAAGTTGGAATCAGCCAATAAAAGCTAAAAGTTTAATCATCATTTTAACAGAAACAAATATTTCTCCTGATGTGTAAGCAAATAATTTGATGCATTAATTATGTGCCTGTGATGATAGCTTACACACTTCCACAATAGGCTACAAAATGGAAATATTGCAAACTTTAGGAAATAGACAGCAAGATATTGTTAATGATTAGGGATGCACCGATATGGAAATTTTGTCCGATACTGATATCTGATTTTAATATTTCTGTTATGGTCGATAACCATTATTTACTGATATCGATATATGTTTTTTTTAAAAAAAGTTTCTAAGATGATAGGAATTTTGTTCAAACTGAAAATCATGCAAATTGATTTTTTTTTTTTATAATTCACATTTTTTTATTGAATTTTTATTTTTTTTCAAACATGAACAAACACACAGAACATAAAAGACATTAGCATAAAAAGGCAGGTTTTTCAGCAGGCAATGTCCATCGTAATTGTCTTAAAACAAGAAAAACAAAAAAACAAAAAAAACTGAGAAGGTCCAACAGTGGATAGTGGGTGTTTAGTGGATGTGGTAAATTCTTCACTTGTTCATATTTATATGTAAACCTTCACTTTTTTAGTTTCTTATACACAAAAAAATCTCTAAAACTCTCCCATTGTCCATTATAGCTTCATTTCCACCATTCAATCTCATCAACATTTTTTCATATGCAGCCATTTCCATCATTTGAACCTTCCACATTTTCATAGTCGGAGTTTGGGGTTCCCTCCAACACCTCATGCATGCAAATTGATTTTTTACCTTAACAGACATACCAGTATTCACGGCAATCCCCTCCCCACACAAACACAAACAACAACTAGACGGCTATAAACATCAGCTGTTAACTTTGACCCAGTTTTACTCATTAGACCGATACCTATTTGTTAAAAAATGACAAACATCGGCCGATACTGATGTTAATGCCAATATATCATGCATCCCTACTAGTGATACAGATACAGATCATACAGATATTTGAAGTTCTTCTACAACTCACAGTTGAAGTTTTTCTTCAAAAATTTCTGCCATAGTTATTTCTTCTTTGTGTCTCACTAGAGCTACGTATCGGGTAGTAACAGGTTTCCGATGACACTGCTCCATTTGACCTGTATCCATAAGCTTTATAGAAACATGCAGAAATGCGGATGAAATGAAGGCAGAGCATGGACATGGCTCCGTCCATATCCAGATCTGTGTTTAACACTGAGCATAAGTGGATCTTAAGACTACTTATATTTGGGTTGTATGGAACTCTGGCTGAGTATAGAAAAACATTAATACATTTATCAAAGTAAGGTTTAAAAATGATCATTCCATATCGTCTCATATCTGTACCTAGGCTTGTTTCTGATGTTTTCACTGTCATGGAAAAATGTTGATTGAACCATCATCCTGTCAGCGAGCATCGCTTTCCAGCCCTGTGTTTGAAAATAGACATGAAAATTTGATTCAAGCTTGGTTGCCAAAAGTTTTATGGACATTTTGCTGTAATTTATCATTAATTTTATGTTATTGGTCTGTAAACATTGTTTTAATTCTTTAGTAGTGAAAATGAAATCACAAACGTTCTCCTCCTCAGCAGGAGGGATCTCCATACTCAGTGGTCTGCACCCCAGTGGCCAAGCGGCTGTGGGAGGGAGGAAACCGTGACAGTGGAGGGGGCTCTGGAGGGGGCGGGGGAGGCGGGATGAGGAAGACTGCACGCTACTCTTCCTCCTCTTCTTCTTCATCCTCCTCCAACAACACAACCCAGGATGCCTCTACACGTGGACCCGCAGCCAACGCTGCCATGATGGGCAGCGGAGTCGTCAGTGCTAATCCAGCAGGAGGTGCCATAATCAACAGTAACCATAACAACAATAACAACAACAGTGGTGGAACCCCAGAGGGCACCAGCCCAGGCACACTGAGCATGTACACCAGCGACTCTCCAATCAGTTACCACGAAGATGAAGAGGAGGATGAGATAGCAGAAGACAGCGCAGAGGAGCAGTACAGACAGATCTGCAACATGTACACCATGTACAGCATGCTGAACGCAGGAGCAGCAGGTAAGCTCTCACCTCACTCCACAGGAGTTCAATTCAAGTTCACTGTGTTTCATGTAAATCTAAAGTTTTTTCTCTTCTGATCTGTAACTCCGACTGCGCTGTGTTCAGATGAACCAGCCTTGTAAAGTTTGTTTAACCGGGGAAAAATGTTCTAAATTCAGCAACCAGGGAAAAGTAAAGCTTCCTTCGTGAAGATTGTGATTTGTTTGTAGTTTATTTAATCTCTGGGACAAATAGATAGTTGCTAAATTAAATATTTGTTTTGTGTTAATGTAATTCAGTATTCATAAAAATGTCTATAAAATTTGCTGAACAATATCAAAAGGAGTTGAGGTATTAGATATTACTGCAGTTTATATCTTGGGTGAAGGGTTGTGGACCTTTAAAGATAATTCATGTGTTTAAGCGTTCAATTCATGCTACAGTAGGTTACAGCCACAGAACATGCTTTTTTGGCTTTGAAGAAGTTTTACTGGCTTTAAAAATGAGAAAATCAGTGCTTGTTTGTGTCGTAGACAGGTTTTTGGTTGTTATTCAGAGCTTTTCAGCTACAGGAACTTCCTCGCAAGATCCCTAGAACTGCATTTTGATAGCAGAATCCAGATTCTGAATGTATTTTTATGTCACGTGCCATCCACAATTACATCACATACAGCTGTAAATCATGAGATCTAATAACTCCTTGCCAGTAGGCTTACTGTTGTGTTGCACAGGACGATGCCTGACTTTTGTCTTCTATGGTGTGATTTGTTTTTTATGGTCTTCGTCTTTTCTTTTCTTACATAGTCTTCAATGCAGACATTTAGCCCCAGGAACCATTTAGCTCCTTGAGAAGTTCCTGGAACTAAAAGTCCCCGGAACTTCAGGTTGAAAATACACCTGTAGTTGTACTTTTAAAGCCACCAGACTCTATTGGAAAAACAGAGTCTCTGGTCTGTCTTTTGTCTTTTCTGGTGGGTATTTGGTGGTAATGTGTGACTTTGAAGCTGTTAATTGTTACGCAGCTTGGATCCAATATTCCACAAAAACTGAAAGACACTAAATGATAGGGGAATGGACTAACAATGGGTGTAAATTTTGCAATATTATAGGAAACACTACATTAAATGGTCACTAACAAGATATGAAGAGTGACAAATTTATTTGAGAGCCAACAATTCAATATGAAATTAGAACTGAAGATCACAGTTCGGCCAATCATTTTTTAAGTATGAAAACAAGCATTATTTACTTTTGACATTTTCGTTTTGCAAAGTTACCCTCCAGTGATTTGTTATCTTGAACTCAAGCAGAAGTCTGATTGGACTCTGTCATTCTTCCTCAGTGGTTGGAGAGCGGGTTGAGGCTCTTCCAGACTTGGCCCCGGACTCAGGTGGAGGACGAGGGGGCAGAGGGGCTCGGTCCAGGCAGGACTTGGCATCGCTTCCAGCCGAGCTCATCAGCCAGATTGGCAACCGCTGCCACCCGAAACTGTACGATGAGGGTGACCCAGCTGAGAAGTTAGAGCTGGTGAGCGGCACCTCCGTGTTCATCTCCCGTGCTCAGCTCATGAACTGTCACGTCAGCGCCGGTACCCGCCACAAAGTGCTGCTGCGACGCCTGCTGGCCGCATTCTTCGACAGGTTAGAGTTCAGCACACTTTATTCACAAAACATTTTGTTGTGTTTGGAGGATAGAGACCCCGTCTGTAAAATCTGCTTTGAACCTGTCTACAACTAATGCATGCTGGCTCAGTCATCCTGTTATATTTTTGAAATCATGGATTAAAAAAAAAATCTGGTTTTAGCTTTCAGAGACCTGAAAAGTCATCTGTCAAAATACTTGTAAGTATGTGTGTGCTCAATGTGTGTTTTTGTGCTCAGGAGCACTCTGGCTAACAGCTGTGGAACTGGCATCCGTTCTTCAACCAACGACCCCAGTCGCAAACCCCTGGACAACAGAGTGCTGCATGCTGTCAAATGTAAGTCATCAAAACATAGGGTGTTTAGTAGGGATGCACCAAAATTTTTGCCTTTTTTTGTGGATAAGGGCTGACGTATTTTTTATAATATATAATTTGAGAAAGACCTACAGAAAGTGATTTTTAAAGCGTGTAATGCGCACATGAAAAATGATCCAGGCTGCGATGACTGCGGAAAACCTGCTTGGAGAGGAAGACGTGCAGAGCGCAGGAGGAGAGCAGAGTGCAGAAAAAAGAACTCGTCGTTCTGAACCAGATGAGGGGCATTCCTCTCTCATTGGTCAGATCTATACCTTCTTCTTTAATTTAACAGCTTAAATAGTCTTATGTTATTTACATGATAAGAGTCCAGAAAAATGTCACAACCATCACAAGAGATGCAGAAAAAAAATCTGCCTTTTTAAAGCGCTCCCAGGTCATCTCTGTGAAGAGGGCATTATTCTTTGAAGCATTAATATTAATTTATGCCATGGTACTAATGATAATTTGTTTTGGTTTTCGGCCTCGATTTCTTCATTTTTGGTTTCGACCTAGAATTTTCATTTCGGTGCATCCCTAGTGTTCAGTGTTTTATTCTATCACTGTGGTGAGTTACAGAGTTACATTTTAGGCTTCCTGCTTGCAAAGATGCTCGTGACATGCTCAAAAGAATACATTTTAAAGTGTGTTCGGGCCAAAACAAGACAAAATGTAAAAAAGCCAATAATGCAAATTGCTCAGGTTGAGTTTTTCAACTAGACCAAGAAATGCAGGGTAAAGCTGTGTCACAGACATCTCACTGTGTTGAGTCCTTTGAAACTAATACAGCATGAATTCATAATAATAATAAATCTACATCAAAATGTAGCTATTTTAGCATCATGTGAGTCTTTTACTGAAGGTTAATCAAACAACATTCTTGGGGGGGGGGTTGTTTGTTTTGTTACTTTTTCTTTGGGGACCGATGTGACATGGAGTCAGCCAAATTGTAGATTTATGGTTCACTTATTTAAGTGACCCTGAGACGGGTTGACAGGCATAGTGGAGCTGAAATAGAGGACTGAAAAGCAGTTTCCATCCAACTTATAACTAATTTGGCCATGTAGCTGACCCAGCTAACGGGTCACCACCCTGCTCACAGGTCAGACTCAAGAAGCTCAAAGCAGCAGTTTCATTAATCCAGAGGTGGTGGTGGAAAAACAACAGCCCTGTGTGCACCTCCAGGTGCTGTCTAAATGCAGACATGTCTCTGAAGAGTAGATCTTTTAGCAAAAGAGGTAAATATAAATGACACCTCATCAAACTTATATGATACGAGATAAATTCTTTTTGTTTTGGTCTGAGCACCCTCAGGACTTTCACATCTTTTCATCTTTCTGTTTGTTCTCGGGTGTCTTTTTTAACCTCTTTTTCTCCCTCCCAGTTTACTGCCAGAACTTTGCACCGAGCTTCAAGGAGAGCGAGATGAACGCGATTGCCGCCGACATGTGCACCAACGCCCGCCGCGTCGTCCGCAAGAGCTGGATCCCCAAGCTCAAACTGTTGATGGCCGACAGTGATGCCTATTCCGCCTTCCTGGCCGACAGCGTCAAGATGGAGGCCGATGGGCTGGGGGCGGAGCAAGGCTTCGACCCTGCCTCCCTGGAAGCTGTCGCAGCCGTGGCAGCGGCGGCCGCCAACAATAACGAAGCTGGAGGTGGAGCTGTGCAAGCAGACACCCTCCAAGGGGTGGGAGGAGACGGCAGCACTTTGTTTTGAGTGAGTGAACGGACAGATAGATGAATGGACAGATGGACAGAGTGATGAAGGGAGGGGTGGCGTTTTTCAAGACGGGGTGATGAGTACGGAGCGGTAGTCGTGTTGACAGTTGTCGCTCGTCCCCTCTTGACGCCGCTGTGCGTTTTGGGATATGTTTCTTCTTCTACACCTCTGTTTTTTGACAGTCTGTTCTGCTTTCCTTCCTACTTTTCTGTCTCTCTCAACGGCCCTGAACACCTCACTTCTGGTCGTTCCTCCTTCCTTTTCCTGTCGGAGAGAGAAAGAAAGACAAAGCGAAAGGTAGCAGAGGACATAGGTTGACATCAGTTCCCCCCCTCGACCTTTTCGTTCCTCTGCAACCTTTCAAAACCTGATTGTTTCTGCCTTTAATTTTTTTTTTTTAACGTTTTTCAATGTGTGTATCATCACCGATGCCCTTTTCCATAATCAATCACAGACATTCCCTGGGGAGGGTTGGGGAGGGTGATCCTGTTTGGAGAGAGTGATGTTTCCTTCACCAAACTCCGGTAACACTGTTGTTTTTGATATTGAATGTATGCGTGGCAAAGCATCTGGACCACAGCGTCAGTGAGGGAGCTTTTACAGAGGCTCCGTCTGTGTTTGTTTGTTTGTTTAGCTGTACTTGGTCTTCTAACGCTGGGTTGATGAGGTTAGGGGCTGAGATGAATATTAATATGTATATCGGCATGGTTTATGATCTCCTCAATCTCTGCCCTTTAACCTCGTGCTGAACATGCTGGGAAACGGACCTACCAGCTCTTCTAGAAACGCTGGTGAGCTATGACCGACAGTGTATCAGCAGATCAAAGATTTGCTTGACTTAAACTTTCCCAATCTGATTTTACCCACTAATGTTCAAAAAGACCATTTTTCTTGGACTATTTTTGTGTTCAAATTCGTTTTTTTTTCTTTTTTTTGCGTGTGTGATTTTTGCCAAGGCTCCTGAGGGAGAGGAAACATTTTTGTGGATGATTGTCAAAGAGTTTGCGTGTCATAAATGCACTGTTTTGTTTTGTTTTTTCTTGCGGTATGAGTACAATCGAACTATGTTTTTATCAGAAAGAGAAGAAGGTGATTTTTTTATTTAAAAATGCACAAAAAGAGAAAAAAATATTAGCTGAATTCCAATTTATGTCCCTGTCTATCACATGATTTTTCAGTAATCTGAAGGAAAGTTGAGATATTCCAAAAGCAAGTCCCTGCCTGTGAGCTCAAGAAAGAGTTGTGTGTGTGTTTGTATTTGTGAGTTGTGTGTGTGTGTGTGTGTGCGTGCTAAGATGCAGCAGTCATGTTCTTTTGTTTCTCGGCTCATGTTTAAATTGCGTCCCCTTAGACTTCTCACAGTCAGGCCGGTGAGCAGCACAAGTTTCCTCGGGCTCTGTTGCTTGGCTGCGTGCTCTTCTGGCATGGACAAAGGTGCTAATTCAGGCGTCGCTACATCGCAAAAAGGAACACAGCTCTGTTGTGTATATGTGTAGGTGTGTATTTGAATGGTGTGTGTGCTGCAGCAGAGAGGGAGCAGCGAGGCCAGACTGGGTTTTTTTTCACACACACACACACGCTCAGTGGATTCATTCACCCATCACTGCGGTGAGCACACAGACACGCTAATACGCATTTGGGCGCTGTCAGCCGCATCAGCTACAGTACAGCAGAGCAACGTGGGAATTAAAGGGGTATCGCACCAAAGCAGAGCAGAGAGGCTGCAGTTTGTCACATGTGAACACTCACCTTAAATGCAGTTTGTGTTTTCTGAGGAAAAACTTTGGCTGGAAGTTTTCTTTGTTGCTTTGGCAATAAAGTTTTATGTGAGGTAATTATATAAAGAAAGCTGATGAATAATGGAAACCACAGAAGGATGTTGGCATAGAAACAACCCTAAAAGTCAAATCATTGTCATATTCCCCTTTGATACTTAACTTGTGTGGCTGAATATTAGCTGTGCAGGAAAAAAAGAAGAGAGTGCAGAGCTAGAACTTGCCTCTGAAGAAAATTTGACCTCCAGAATCCACAATGCATCCGAACACACTGATCAGCCAAACCATGGGGAGGGCCGGGCGGCTTTCTTACGTTTGGTTTGAGCTTGAATATTGGGGCTCCAGGCAAACTTTTTCATCTAGCAACGCTGACTTTTTTGCTCTTCAGTAGATCTGGGCCTCATCCTTTTTCTAACGGAAATTCAAATCCCTGTTACACCACATTAAAGATCTGTTCTGACTGTCGGTTTTTAATCTCAGATCAGTCCCAGACAGTCAGTATGAAGTCATTTCTTATGACATCGAAGCGAGACAGGTGAAGCAAAGGTGGCCAACTGTTAATAAATGAAATGCACAAAAAAAAGTGCAACGTGTGATAGTTTGTGTATCAGAGCTGTAACATAAACATGTAAGTTTGCTGGTGTCATTTTGGACATATAAACATACACTGCAAAAAACTGAAATCTTAGGAAGTGCTTTTGTCTTATTTTTAGTAAAGATGTCGTTTAAGACTTAATATGAGCCTCATTTGAATATATTTACAGACAAAAATCAGCTCTGAATTGTTTGTAACAAGTAAAAAAAAATCTTCCAGTGGAGTAAGTGAAAGTTTCTTGTATTTAGACATTATTCTAAACTTGACAAGTCAATTTTTCTTGCCCCACTGGCAGATTTTTTCACTTGTTGCAGGTAATTCAGACCTTATTTTTGTCTTTTTAAAATCTTGAAATAAGTCAAATTCCTGGACTTATCAGTTGAATGTGTCTCATATCAGGTATAGTAATGCAATTCTTACTTTAAATAAGACAAAAACACACTTTCTTGGATGTCAGTTTTTGCAGTGTACCCATATTTTTTTTTGACAAAGGGACTGATTTATGCCAAATAAGCTTTTCTCAGTGACCCAGCTTGACTTATTATCACATTTGAGAGTAAGAAATGGATTTTGTACCATCAGCTGTTTCTTGTCTTTTGTTAAAAGAAGATTTAAAATGGACTTCATGATGTGATTTCCTCTTTGGAGCCCAGTTTGTCTGATTTTCTCTGTGTGACAGCAGTTTGGCAAAAATGATGAGACTGGAAGCAGGCTTCGTTCCCGTTAAGATCAGGAGCTGATAAAAGACACTGCAGATTCGTGTTCCAGAGTTCAGTTCCAGTTTTCGAACATCCAACTTTAACCGTTACTACTGAGATCAAATTATCCATATGAAAAGCAACCAACAGAAGTTAGGTTCAGGTTAGCGGTTTGGTGGAGTTTGCAGAAAATGTGAACTCTGGAGGTCACGGATGTTGATTTTGGAAATTAAGTGTAAATCGACTGTAGGAGGCAGCAGTCAATAGTTCCGTTTTGGGTCAAATAAAATACACCTCGTGTTTAATTTGGAATAATCCAGTGGTTCCATCTGTATCCAGATCTGTAAGCAGATCGCTGCTTTCTGTATGCTTCTATTTTCCCAGTTAACGTCAGTATCAGTCTTAAAAGTCCCACATTGATCTGGCTCTGTTATCGCCCCCATATCGGTCAGGACTTGTGATGCTGGGTATGCTGTTTCCAGCATCTGATAATCTGGACTGACACGTTCAAATGCAAACAAGTAAGGACTTGTTGAATCTTCAATTTGCTCTGTTGTAAAAAAATATATATATATTATTTGAGCTTCTCTTCCTATTTCGCTTGTTTTTTTTGTTCTTCCTGATAAAGTGAGAAATAACCTGAAGCACCTTATCGCTACTACGGCATCAGAAAATTGGCAGTAGCTGCTGTAATGAAGTGTGTGTGTGTCACTGTTTGTATCGTAATGCTGTTTTGACACACACGCATACACACACACACACACTCAAGGTGTAGAGTGTGTTGTTTGACAGAAACGTCGCTGCACAGAATCGACTCGTTGAATCAAACCTGGAGAAGAACCAAAAAAGAAAAAAAAAAAAGAAGCCGTCTGAGGCTTCGTTAACTAAACCCGTTTTGTAAAACAGTGTTATAAAGAAAAATGTCCGATTTTTACAGCCTGGCTGTGAAAGATGTTTACGTTTTTATATACTTACAAGTATCTTATGTTTTTTATTCTTAGGCTACGAGTCAAAGAATTGTTGGTCCTGAAATGAGCAAGCTATGGTCCTAAAGTCAGGAGGGGGTGGAAAGTGAATCAGGGCTGTTCGTTCTGAACGCACTCTTCACCTCACTCCTTTTTTCTGAAGCACATGGAACGATCCGTAGAGACTTAACCAAGTTCAGTAAGTGAGAACAGAGGCAAGAAGAAGCAAGAGGGATAAAGAAAGAGAAAAGGGAAAGGGATTGTGGGGGAGGCAGGGGGAGACAGTTTGCACATTTCTGTTTTTGTTTCAAATCTTTTTTTATTCCAATGCTTTGTTTAAAAACCGACGCCTTAAATGAGAAAAAAAAAACAAAAAAACGTGGCAAAGATAGAGAGGGGAGAAGAGGACAGTGTGAACCTCCCCAGAGAGGAGGGATGAATGAGGGAGGGGAGAGAGAAGGGTGAGGAGGGGGGGGTGGCTGGGACGCTTGGATGATTTGGTGTGAATGCATGCATGCGTAGTGGTGTGTATGCAAGTGTGTGTTTTGTGTGTGCTTCTCTTGTTGCAGGGTGGGTTTTTGAGAGCTGTTTGTAGAGGTTTTGTGTGTGTGTGAGTATAATGCGTGGGTGTGTTTTTAATGTGTGTGTGTGTGTGTGTGTGTGTGTGCATATTAATGTATGTATGCAGCCCACTCCCTTCCCTCCATCTCCATTTATGGCATGTTAGTGTTTGCTTCCTCACTCGAAAGAGCTTCAGACAGCGGTACAGTGTGCGTGTGTGTATGTGTGTGTGTGTAATGCGCATGCCTATGCCAGGCTGGGTCTGCTGCTGCTGCTGCTGCTGCTGCGTCTCGATCTATGAGCTGCATACGTGTGTGTCTGGCTTCACATGAGGACTGCGCATGTCTGTCACTGTGTGTGTGGGTGGTTTGGGTGCTCAGCTCTGCAAGGTCTGTGTGTCTATGTGTGTGTGTGTGTGTGTGTGAGAGTGTGTGTGAGTGGGTGGTATGTGCGCAGAGGTTGAGATGAGTGGCTGTTTGTTTTTGTCTGCCTCCTCTGCCTCACACACACACACACATACACATCTGCAGAGTCACATATCTATACCCACAAGCCCAGAGTCTGTACGTCTGTACGTCTGTACTGTATCAGAGCTGCAGACATATGGCGGCCATGTTGCTCATCATGCCTCAGCTGATTTCTGGATGTGGGTTTGTGTGTTTTCAAAAACCATTCCAATTTAAAATCGAGTCTTCTTTTCAGACTTTTATTCTTTTTAACCCCCTTAAATATCCTGTCTCTGTAACTCTGCACGGGACAGTTTAAAAACTGGAGCCAGGACACTGAAATGTCCCCTCCGTCTTCCCCTAAATTTTCAGTCTTCGCCTTTTGGCTCTCCTTCTGTGTATCCAATTCCTTTGTTTACATCCTTCTCTGCCTTGTCTCTTTTTTTATGTATACATTACTATCTCTCTCCCCCGCCTCAACCCGTCTCTCTCTTTTCTCTCTCTCTCCCTCTCTCTCTCTCTCACACACACACACAGAGGAAAGAGCTAAATAGCGTTGGTCCCTTGCTGCTCCATTACGTAAACCATCAATTTTTTTTCACCCACTGCTGCTTCATTTGTCTACTCCATTTTCTTCATAGGATGCAAATAAATCCCTGCCAAACTCTCACCCATATATCTACATCCCTGTGTGTGTGTGTGTGTGTGTGTGTGTGTGTGAGTGTGCGTACTGTCGGCAACAACAGATGGAGCTGCCAAATATGTCACTGCTGGTGTGTGTGTGTGTATGTTAGTCATTTGAATGCAAATATGCAAATAAGTGGGTGTAGGTACGTCTGACCAGACACACCACAGCTTCTGTGTGTGTGTGCGTGTGTGTGCATGTGTGTGTGTGCTGCCTAGCCCCCTCTCCTGGCACAGTGTGTTGTGATTTTGTGTGTACTGCACCTTTAAATAATCAGACTATTGATTAAGAAAAGATCTATCTGTCCCCATTTTCCCCCTGATCCCTGCGGCAGACGAATCAGATCGTCCATGCAACAGACGCGGCCAATCATGTCGCGATAAATGACCCGACTGTTTGAACTAAGTGACCAAGTGGGGTTAAAGAAATAATTACAATCATCCCAGACTTGAGCTGTGAGGAGGGGGGAAGAGGAGGAGGGAGGGAGGGAGGGTGAGTGTCGTTCTTCCTGAGGAGGAGATGTTTGTTAAGAATCTCCCAGGACAGATGAGGCATTGCGGCAGTCTGCCGTCACACGAGCGAAGCCACAATCCAGACAAAGAGACGAGAGTGAGAGGAGTGAGGGAGAGAAAGGGGAGGGTAAATCCAGAGAGGAGGAGGTAATGGTTTCTCTCTGCCCCTGTGCCACACAGATAAATACCTGGGCGCTTGTTTGTGGCATTTCTGCAGATGGGTGGGGTCGAGGGTTGAAGAGCTAAACTATTATGCATTTGTCCAAAACCGACCCCAGCAAAAAAGTGCCCACTTACCCCAATAAGAGAGACCTGAATAAGAGATAGAGCTTCCAAAAGTTAAGACAGAATCTGTCTGGAGAAGAAATTTGAAAAGGAGCTTCGACCCTTTTTTTTAAGGGGAAAAAAAATTGCACTAAATATTTGTAAAAGAGTTTTTGTGTCCAGGGACACATTTGTGCAGAATATGTGGCCACGCATAAGAAAAGGACACAAAAGGAGGAAAGATGACATGTAGATGAGTTAAGATAAACTTTACATACAAGCAACTCAGAAATAACAGGATTTTAAAAATGGTCAAACTTATCTGCTCCTACTTCTGAGTTTCTCTCTTATTCTAGACGCTGAACGTTTACATTTCAGTCCTTAAAACTCTGAATGTGTTTTTTTCCCGCACACGCCTAAGCTTTATTCAGGCAACTCAACTTCATTCTTTATGGTTTGATATTAAACTTAAGCTTCATTCCAGACACCTGAATTAGTTTGTTTTTTTGGTTACATCTCTGAGACATTTAAAAAATAGAGAGAAAAAAATAACATTAATATATTTCCAAATGTGAGGCCGAGTTCATTTTTGGCATTTCACAATCCTTCATGACACTTCTTTCACAATTTTCTTATTTCAGCTTTACTCCTGGATCACCAGTTTTTCCCACATTATCTACAGATCTGTTATTTCAAACCTATCCTCACTATTTGATCTTATCTTGACATTTTGTCTTTATAGATAAAAAGCTAAAAAAAAAAAAAATGTTTAAAAATAAAATTGAGTTGAATTCTTGTAGGAATGTATGCAGATTTTTTTTTTCATCACTTCTTCGTCTGATTTTGAAACCAGATGTAAGATATGTTGAATGATCATTCTCAGAGACAGTGTTACTCCCACACTGCTGACATTTTTTAGCTGTTTGGCCCTGAAACCAAATTGCACAACACTTTTTTCCCTCTTATCTCATGCCAGTTTGCTTAACATCAGCCTCAGCATCATAAATTAATAAATCTTCTCAGAATCAGCAGTCAGGTCTTCCAGCACCTCGATTACCACTGGCTGCTGACGTGCTTTCATGTCACATTGTTTGCCCATCGCTGATGTTCCACCCAGGATGTGTCGTTGCGTCTAGAACCGATACTTAAAGCTTTAACTTTAACAGTCTTCACTGTCAATATTTTAACTTCACACTTAATTATCCAAAAAAATCTTCCTCCTCTAAATTTTCTTTTTCTTGTGCCTGGCCCGTAAACTCTTCCACACATGTGGCTGAATGTTTCACCCCCACTGTCCTGTTTGAGCTCTGCGTTATGATAACGTGAAGACGGGTCCCCTCAGCTGTAGAGGTGATGTTTGGCTCTTTGGATAACTTGAGACACAGCAGCTAGAGACAGAAAAAAAACTAGTGGGTCTTTTTTAAGTGATGTGAGCCCTGTATGTGTTGTTGATCTGCATGATATTAGGAAGGAAAAGTTCACAACTTTTTGATTTGGATACAAAAACATGTAAATACAGTCAGTCACAAGCTACCATGAGCTACCATGATGACATGATGAGAAAAGGTATTGAATTTCCATGATTCATTCATTGATCAATCGCTGGATTCTGTTCCTAAATGTAAATATTTGGCGATTCCTCTCATCTTCTATGTAAAATTTTTTATCCTGAGCTTTTTGACAGTTGTAAGAACAATTGAGTTGGTTTAAAAACAGGAAAGTGCGACGTTTTTATCTGACATTTAATAGACCAAACCAATCCAGCCTGAAAGTTTCAAAACGATAGGCAGACTATTCGGCCAGACATAAAAAATAATCCTTTGTTGAAGCTATCATTTAAAATAACCAAGGACGTGTGTAATTGTAGATATGAAAAATACTTTTTTTAATCTGGTGACGCCTTAAAATCATTTTACTGTGTAGCAAAAGTATTAAACCTAAAAGTTAACTTCCAAACTGTTTTGTAGTCTTGAAAAGTTACCTTTGTCACTGTGAGGGATTTTGAAAAGCAAAGAGTGTCATTGTTTTAATAATACAGGACTGAGGAGGCTTTAAAAAAAAAGCTTATCATCAGTTTTTTGCTGTACGTAGTTGCTTGGTGCGTTCTCGCGTGGCCTAGAGTTGTCTGCGCACACAGGGCTTTGAACTGGTTTAGAGGATGGACGTTTTAGAAAACTTTGGCATACTTTAAAGCACAGGAAAAAAGTGAATATTTTTGTTTAACATGACTCTGTGTCTGATTTTGTTTCCTCTTTCATTTGGAGGAAATGTTACCAGTCAGTGTGTGACACTGCTTTGAATAAAAAGGAGCCAATGAAGAGAGTTTTGAATAGGGGTGTCTCGATTAACCTTTTCACTTGCATACCAAACCGAAACAGTAGCCTTGCGTATTGTCTGATATCGATCCAAACGATATCAGCATGAATAGTGTGACGTTCAGCTCTATTTGTAGGTCTTCAAGGCTTGAGTAAACCATGGGGGAATGTTTGAAGTTTAAATTTATTGAACTTCCCCAGTTCTGTGCCACCACTGGAAACTCGTGCATGGTACGTTTTGCACTCAGCTGCAACGTCTTTAACGAAAAATACTGCCACACCCGACATCACTACTACTCCTTCCTACATTGTTAGCACCTTAGCACACTGTTGTTGTGTGAGCTCTTTATGCTGGATAGAAGAGCTGAAGCAGAGTCTGGAATGGACCACTTGTATCGGAGTGCTTATATCAGAGATTTTAGATGCAGGTCGATACAATCCGATACTTTTGTTTTGTTTTTTTTTGCTGATATCGTACTGATATCCGTTATCAGTATCGGATTGGGACACCCCTAGTTTTTTTTACACTCCACTGCCCTGCAAAGAAAAGAGCAAAAAAAAAACTAAAAAATCAAACAGTACGATGAAAAACCTCCATGTGACCTTCGACCTTTGTAGGGCAGCTATTGTCTGAGCATGGTTGTATGCCTAATCGTTGAGCGGGGCCAGAGCGAGTCATCAGAGTTTGGTCGCGCTTTTAGAAGAAGAGCTTTGTACACATTTAAGATTCTTTTCTGTTCTGCATTTATTTTTCTGTCGCTGTTTATATTTTTGTTTTCTACATATGAGCTAGAGTACTGTAGTCCTCGAGTTATTTTTTAAGACAGACGCTACTAACATTTTGAACATTAACGCCTATGTGTAGAGTTTGCCAAGTTGTGTAAATGAAAACAGTAAAAAGAAGAAGCGGAGAAATGTTTAGCTGTAAAATAGTTTAGAGAAAGAGAACCACATATTTTTGCATTGTTGTATGACTGAGGTACCGTGGGGAGGGATAAGGGTTTTTAATGCTGGACCAGATGTTTGAGTTTTACTTTGCTGCAGCTGTTGTCAAGGTGAGATCTGCAGGAAACTGAAGGACAGATCCACGGACGTATGGATGGTCGAGTCAGATTTAACGCTGTTGGGCTCACATCATATAAAGACTACAAGTCTGAATGTCTGTTTTTTAAAAACTCTCTTCATGGTAAACTGTCAGCTTGTGATGATAAAAACACATTTTTTTTTTCGCCAAGTTTGCATAAACTTCCATTCAAAAATCGACCAAAAGTAAGTTTACTTGACCTGGTTCTTGTACCAGCTTTCAACAAAGAATAAGCTACTGCTGCTTGAATGTTTTAGTTTCTTTAATCGCCACCTGGTGGCTGAAACAGCTACTGCAGCTTAGAGAAGGGGGGGGCTCATCAGCTGTGGTACCTGCAAGCTCCACCAGAGGGCGATCTGCCAAGAAGCAGTATTCTTACAAAAGCTACGATTGTAACTAAAGAGTCTCGATCACTGTAATCATCTGAGCACCTTAACAGCAGAGCGCTGGAGGCTTCTGCTGCCCATTTTTACAAAATCAGACACAAACCAGCAGAAATGTCCGCCAAATGTGGACCAAGATGCCAAAAAGTTGTTGGTAGATTGAGAGATGTTAACTTGACTCCCAAAAAAAAACAAAAAGAGCTCCACAGTTGTTAATTGTTCTCTGACTGGTCCATCCATGAACTATTTTGTCTTTTTTTCCGATTCCAATCTCCGCCTTGGCTGCAGAGCCACAGAGAGGAACAAAAGTGACAAAGAGAGAGTGAAATAATCGTCTAAAAAAAGCACCTTTGGGCAAGTGCTAGACTGTCCAGTAGAGCTGAAGCCCTCTGCACCTTTCTGAGCACGCTCACTATGTCCCCTCCTGTCTGTGGTTTGAATGCTGGTGTAAACAGCGGGACTTTTGTTGACTTTTTTTTAAAAGGGGGGGGTGGGGGATGGCGATGTAATGTGAGGGTTCTTTTTGTAAGTTCTTTATTTTTGTTGTTTTTATCTTTTTGTGCTTATTACACCCTTTCTTATTTTGTATGTTTTCTCTTCTCTCTCTTTATGACATTTGGTTGTTTACTATAAAGACTATGATGATGACGATGATGATGATGATGATGATGTGCCCATTGACCTGTCTCCCTACAGGTGGGAAGTGGGAGCAAAGACTGTGCAAACTCCTCTGCATGGGGCTGGGGGAGGAGTTAAAGGAGGGTGGGGGGTGGGTGGGAAGGAGAGTGAGATGATTCAGACAGGGTCCCTTGAGTAGTTTGAGGGAATATTGATCGTTTTTGATCCTTTTAAGAATAATCCAAGAAAAAAAATTGGTTAGATAACAGCGTTTGACAGATCAAAGGTTTTACTCTAAAAGAGCACAAAACATTCAGTGTGACGAGGAAACAGTCACATATTCTCTTTAGGAACATCTTTTCAGGTGTTGATTTTGGGGTCCTATCCTGACTGAATAATGAAAACGAAGATGGGCGACTTTGATGTCACATCAGATTAAATTTCCATCAGATTGCTCATTGGGTCAGACCTTTACATTTATATTTGTATCTTGGAAAATGTACAATCTGCTTGGTGATCTTACTACCCTTTTTCAATTTCCCAAAAGGAGTCAAAATGTATAAGGAAAAATCCACCCTCCAGCACTCAAACTGTTATCAATATGAATTTATGTCCAGCTCAACTCCAAACACCAAGTTTTGGTGTCTTCTCGTCATGACTGAACTTTCCGTCTGGCTTTACGGGAATGTTTAGATAAAATTCCAGTCATCACAAAAAAACCCCCACACCAGTCAGAAGAATTATATATAAAAAGAGTTATCATTTGAATACTTCTTTCACCAAAACGATGTGACCTTTTTGATAAAAATCAAACATTTTTATGGCCAATCAGATGCACTATTTAAAAAATTCTTACAACTATTTTGGTCATTTGTTCCTCATAGTTTTTTTTATCGATGCAGAAAACTTGGGGGGGCTAAAATAAAACACATTAAGAACAAAAAAAAAAGCCTGACAGTGATGGATTAAATGCAACAAGAGTGAAATCAGAGGGTGGACTATTCCTGTGTAGGAACCCTGCTGAGACCCTGCAGGAATGTAAGAGGCTGTGTCATTAAGTGTAAAAACTGGCTGGACTTGAGAACCGAGGAGTGAGGGATGTTGATCTTTGAATTAAAGATCGTCTCTCCCTCTCCATCCCTTCCTCCTTCAGCCGCCTACCTCCTGCGGCTGGACCTCATCAACCTCAATCGCCCCGACCCTTTTCCCCTCTTCCTCGTCTCCTCCTTTTTTTGCCGCCTGCAGGTCTGTAGTCTTCTATTCAGAAACATTTATGCCGCTTTTTCCTCAAAATCCCCACACACCAGAGACAACTCATACACTCACAATTATACTGTAAATGTACAAATGAATACAAAACGGGCAAACCTCTGAGATACAGAAACTCAAACACACACACGCCTGCACGCTCAGGATGAGTTGCAGGACATATGTGTGTGTGTGTCTTCGTGTCACTGATGCAGTTTAAAAAAAAAAAAAAGAAAAAAAAAAAAAGTACCAGTTTACCTCGGGAGCTCTCAGCCATAGCAGACCTTAATCCCCTCAGATATGTCAGCGCTGCCAGCAGCTTCTGAACTGCTGTGGCTGCCGTTACAAAGCAGGTACATTTTTTGTTTTCAGGAACAAACCGGGAGCCTCAGCAGAGCGCTCTCGGACCATTTTGAATGCATTCAACGCAGGGTTTTTACAGGAAACGGGACTCCATGTCAACACAGACTTACCTCAGTATCATGCTACAGAACAGGAAGGGGGCGGGGCTTATATATACAATCATAGCAAACGTGAATGACTATTTTTTATTCCCTCTCTTCCTTGTCTCTGGTGTTGTTGGGCGAAAAATAACTGCAGAACTCTTTCTGTTACTC
Source organism: Labroides dimidiatus (assembly GCA_030710495.1). Classification (NCBI taxonomy): domain Eukaryota; kingdom Metazoa; phylum Chordata; class Actinopteri; order Labriformes; family Labridae; genus Labroides; species Labroides dimidiatus. The sequence goes on from CM061145.1 coordinate 28,863,133, forward strand.
GTTTATTTTCCAGTATAAATATATAAATATATAAACTGTACATTATGACATAGAAGCACTATCGAAGTTTGATTGTTAGATGTGCACTCGCAGCATGAGGTATTATTCTTTATTATTCTTCATAACCCAGAAAAAAAAAGTGAAATAAGAAGAGCCTTTTGGAAGTAAATCAAAAAGGATATAAATATAAACTAAAACAATGCAGTAGCGTCTACTGATGTCAAAGAAGATACCCGACCACACCCCGTCACACACACAAACGCACACGCTCCCCAAACCCTTTACCCTTTCACCCTGCCGTGTTAACCAACCCCCACCGCCCCTGCCCATCAAGAGATCGCCCTGACTCCGCCCCCTGCCCCGCCCTGTGTACATGCCAGTGTTTCCCCATGTGTTCCAAGTGCCAATAACTTTGTGAATTCCTAACTGTGACCCAGTAATAAAGATAATTGCACATTAACTACTGTAAAAAGAAAAAGAAACCAGACTGATTCAAAATGAGGAAAATTCTGAATATCTTAATAAAAAGTTTTTAACAAACAGGAGCAACCCGACTTTGCTGTGTCTTCATTTACATTGTTTACTTATGTGTGCCAGCTGACTTTTTACTCGCAACTTTTGTCTTCTTTTTTATTTATCTTTTCACCTGATATAATTATGTTTTGAAGTAACTTATTATGTAATTATTCAAACAAAAGTTTAAATTGTAGTCCTCTAGTCTAAATCATAGACTGTATGATTAATGGATGTGGTCTACGCGTAACGCATCTGTCTCTTTTTTTTAATTTTTGAAGCAAATTGGACGGCACGGCCATATTGGAAATAGGGCGGGCTTTGGATTTCCACTCCAACAGCTTTAGGACGCCCATCAGTCATGAACTGAGCTGTGCCTCTGATTGGACAAACTTGCGATTCTCATGTCTTATAAACTGCAGAATAAGAAAGAAATTCACCCCCCATACAGTGCGTGCTGTCAGCAAAATTAGCGATTCAGATGGGAGACATTTTTTGTACCAGGCTGTAAACATGTTTATTTCTGCTGTGAAAACAGCTTTTTATGTCTGGTTGTGTATGTGACTTCTGGTACTTCCGAAACTAGCCTCTAGTGGACACTCAACGAACTGCAGATTTTAGCACTTTCGCATTGTCTCTTATTTTCAGACTGGAGGTTGCTGCTTGGTCTGAATATTAAAAAATAGTTTAAAGTTAGCACCATTTAATAAAGTCAGATTGGTTTGCAGTGTGTGGCTAAGGTTAACAGAGCTAGCACCACCAGCCTTTGGTCCTCATTGCAGGTTAGCATCCACATACCTGTGCTGGTCACACACTGCTCTGTCTGGGTGGTTATATGCCAGTTTATACCCTGCCATGATAGCTGTGAAGAATATGGTGATTGATTTGTGGATCTGTGAGGATCAAAGGCTGGTGGTGCTAGCTTTGCTAACTTTAGCTGTGATCAGCAAACCAATCTGACATAGTTTACATGTAGACTCTGTGATCCTGTGTGTACCCTTATCTGCCTGATGCAGTCAGACTTTTAAGGATTACCAAATCCAGTGGCAGACTCCCCAAAAGTTTGGTTTTGAGGGTGAAGGTGGAGAGAAGCTGATAGACTGGATTAATTTATTTCACAAGGGGTCAGTTGATACTGTGGATTTTTTTTTAAAGTATGTTTTATCTGGATTAAAAAAAAGAATTTGATTTCAAGTTCTGATTAAACTTGATACGATTACAGTCTGTAAAACGAAAACTACACAATGTGAGTTGCATTATGGGGACGTTTGTTGCATGCCTGCATGTGTTGGACTCATTCCCATTGCCAGCGTGTCCTCAGATCTCCCCTCAGTCATTTGGCCACCGGGGACACACTCTGCTCATCACAGCTGAAATAAACGTCACATGATGGTCCTGCTTTGAGAAAAAGACAGAGTGATGTTTCCACATGAAGACCGCCTCCCAATTAAAACTCACTCCAGTGGCAGCTGTAATTCGTTGAAAGGGTTTTCACCCAAAGCACGAATCAAAGAGTGAGGAAGAGTGAAAAATCCTGGATTCCTTCAAACATACAGCGCTGAGTCTAAACATAGAGACATGAATGTTTAAAACCACTTACTCTACATTTAAAAATCAGGAACACTCATGACTACAAAATCACCTCTAAAATTTCTGCTGCACTGTTTCATGAAAGTTATAAACACAATGTGAGAAAGAAAAACTCTCCAAGAAGAGCAGTCAATTGGAAATCAGTGTTTAGCTTCTGTTATTGTAAATCTGAAGACATTACACCAAAACATGTAGTTAAAGCATTTTGTACTTACACATTCAAACAAAACTGATCATATCACTTCTGCCAAAATACACACAATGAAAGTTTGATTACATTCAAGGAAAGCGTCACTGATTAAAACATCATTTTGATGTTTCTAGTCAGTTTATGAGAATAAATTCTGATCGTCTGCGCCTGAAAAAGATTTTTAGTCTTGATTAAGTATTTAATTGAACCATTTTATTGCCTGTTTAGGGTCCTCTCAGTCATATTTATATATTTTTTTATTTATCAGTGGAACTCCATATGGTATGACCAGGGGTGTGTCCAGATTCTTTTGGCTGAGGGGATGTGGCCCAACTGGGGATACTGACTAACACAGGGATATGAATGTTCAGCCATTTCTGTCTCCACTAATAGTTTGCTAAAAGAATAGCTCTTTTTCTAAGTGTGTTTTTATGAGGTACATGTATGCATGGTAAGTGTATTACTCGCAGGGGATCCTGGTCAGCTCAGCCCTTTTGTTAAGAAAGTGAACAGTTAGCTGAAAGGCAGGTCATCAGGTGCTGCAGGCAGAATTGGTTCTTCCATGCAGTTTAGCTACTTTTAACATCATTTAACCCAGTGGTTCTCAGCTGGTCATGCTTTGGACCCACCATCACCCCTCAATGACAAGCTGTGACCCAAATTGGGGAAAAAAATTCAACTTATCAAATTTATTTGATAAAAAGGTGGTGTGGTTTGAATCTGAGATACAGAATATCAGAATATGTCCACACACACGCACAAAAAGAAAAAAAAAATGGTTAACACTGGATTGATTCAACCAACACCTCTCTCACTATATCCATGGCTGCAGGTAAGATAAGGTCCCCTGTGATGCTGTGGGACTTCTTTATATTAACCCAGCAACACAATGTACCACCTGGTAAGATGCAGTGCAGAGTGCCTGTTCTGGCTTCAAGCACAAAGATATGAGACACTTTTGTGAAGTCTTAGGTCTTATGTTCGTCTTTGAAAAAACAGGTATGTCTTAGTGAAGTGAGTGTTTTTGTTTCCAAATGGTTCTTTAGTTTTGACGGCTGTGCTTTCACTTGCCAACACCTTGCTACACAAAACACACTGAGAATAAAATCCATTTTTTATGTAGTCTCTGTTGGTACGTTTTTTTCCATAATAAACAAACATCCTTTGATGGTCCTCTTGTATACTGTGAAATAAACGGTGTCACTTACCATTACAGGGCTTTATCTCCACCTACTGGTCTGGAGTGTGAATAGACAGCACTCTGCTTCAATAATCCCCTTCAAAATAAAAGCACAGGAATTTTGCACAGAAATGCTCTAACCCAAGCACTTATCCCAGTGTAGGTATATGTTCTTTTTTAGAAATTATATTTTAAGGAAGCCACTTTGTTTCAGTTCTTGTTTCTGACACAGCACTGTAGGCTGCCAGTTAACTTGAATGGGTTGTGAGGACTATCCGTTTGGCGTTGATAGCAGTGACACCTTTGGCCGGAATTGGTAGTTGGAGTTTTTCCCAGAAGAAGCCTTCATTTCCCATGACCAACATCACCCACTTGCCATACTGGGAAATAGCATCTAGAATTTTGATGCTGTTAACCTCATTGTCATTCTAAGCTTACTTGTAAAGTCCTCACAGAGCCTTTACATCCTACCATCAGGTTTACAGAGGAGATTATGTATTAACATAACATTCACCTGATGTTTAGTTGTCTACAGTTATGTAATTAGATTTCATGCTTCAGAAATAGTTAACATTTGGCAACAAATGAAAAGCTTTGCAATAATCGTTTAATCATATTTGACATAGGAGTTTCAAAGACCTCTATCTCGTCAACATGATAAATATTTTCATTAAAACCTGTTTAAAAAATTTTGAAAATGTATTCTACCCTCTTGAGGATTATCATTTCATATCAGCTGAGGTTGTATTTTGGTTCTTTTCAAGATGACTGCTCTCTCGGAAATTATACACACTTTTTTCCCAGGAAAATAATTGATAATTTATAAGAAGCTGCAGTAAGAATAACTTCTGAATTGTTACTCATTATTACAAAATGAATATTTTCTGCACTGAATGAACGCATATTCACTAAAAACTTTGCTAAAAAGTTTCCAAAATGGTCCAATTTATCAAGAATATATCAGAAACAAGATTATTTTGCAACATTTTTGAGTGGATTTTGTTAAAAGGGTTGATAAAAATCTCAGTTCCAAAAAAAAAAATAGAATTTTGTGTCTATTTTTTGATGGGTCAGGCTTTTAAGGGTTAAAATAATGACACAAACTTCTATTGTTACACTAATTTAATTACCCAGTAAAGTTTTCAAAGACTTGTCATAAAATTGAGCTGTTGTGCAACTTCTTAATGAATAAAACAAAGACCAGAAGCATCAAATCCTCCTCCTCAGTCTAATATTTGTCTGTGTGTTTTTGTCAGTATGCAGATTGTCTTTGTTTGAAATGTGCTTAGTCTTTGATTTATGTGTAATTAATATACATCACTTTGCAATCTCTTTCCCTGTGCAGGACCAGACTTTATAAACAATCAGCCTTTTCTCCACTATGACAACCAGATTAAATTAAAGAACAAAAAACATGATAAAAGTCAGTTCCTTATATTACAGATGTGACTTTTCTGTATGGTGTTGTCAGACTGATTCTAAACAAAAAGACTTTAACAGCTTTAACTTCCTAGAGGCTAAAATGTGTCATTTCAGAGGTTTTTATCTCCACAGACCTCTGCTTTGCGTGAGGTCTAGCAGTGACTCATAACTTAAGTGGAAACCACATGATGCTTCATTTATGCTCACAGCCCTTTTCAGTTAATTTTCCCCACTGAAGCGTTCAGGGAATGAGGGCGTGAATATGTAAGAGCACATTAAAGAGAGAGCGAGAGAGGAAGATTAAAAAAAAAAAGGCCTGGGCAGTAAAACATTGCTGAACATTGCTCTGAGTCCTGCATGTCTTAACTTTGACTTTTGAGTGAAAAAAAAGAGGAAAAACTGTCCCTTTTGGTTTAATTTTTGCTTAATTATTGGGGAGGAAACCAAAATAATCACACAGTAAAACTTCAGTGTGTAGAATGACAATGAAAATGTAATTAAGACACATTTTAAAGCATCAAATTTTATATTGTACAACACTGTACACACCCATGCGTGGGCAGTGTTACCTGACATGACACAAAGGAAAAACATGACCCTCTGCGTCCAGCAGAGGGCGCTGTGCGCCTGGATGTGGGCCCCTGTCAGAGACATCCTGCCCAGCAACTGTTCGTCCTCTCATTAGCTAAAGCTTTTCAATAAAACAGGCGAACCCATTCGCTCCAAGCCAAGGTTGTCTCTCATCCCCCCAGTGAGAGGAACAAAGCAGCAGCCAATCGTGTGCTTCAAATGCCTGCAGGGGCGCCGAGGCGGTGGGCTGCTGACTTCACTTCACCTCACTGAGACAGATTGGGGGGGAAGATGAACCGTTTCCTTCTCCCGGCAGAGACAGCACTGATGAGACGGTTTCTGGCATGACGTTTCGGGGTGGGCAGCTTCATTTCATGCTGATTTCATCCTTGGATTAACAGTAACAGTAACACCAGCTGCAATCATTTTTTGTCTCGCTATATCTTGTCATTATTCTGTTAGTTCCCCTCTCAATTTCATTGATAGGCACATAGACATACTGCACATTCACAATATAAAAATATAGTTAAGGCAACACTGAAACCCTTCCCTGTCCCTCCCACACTGCTCTGTCAGTGTAAAACACAAAAAGTCACATTTTTCTTGTAATTTCTTCATTAAAATCAACATCCATAAAGTAATTTGGGGCTCATAGCTCTGCTAAGGAACAGCTTCTCCATCCAAAAAAAAAACAAAACAGAAAAAAAACAGTTGATCTAAGTGACATCATATTTGTAGAAATTAAAACCTTCACTTCTTTAAACATGTTCTTAAGCCAGCCAGCTTCATTAAAAGTTTGTATAGACAATAAAATAAGAGCACTCCTGCTATAACCAATCAGAGGTGTGAATGTTGTTTACTCTTATCAACAAAACAAAGTTAACTTGAAATGAAGAGTTCATTGGTTTAAGCTAAAAAAAAGTATGTATGTGATGACAGGCATGAAAATATTCCAGAACCGTTCTGATTTGCACATTTTTGTGTTTTTAACTTGACAGCAGCAGACCCTCCCTCATTCAACGGCACTCATTTCCAATAAAAACTGATATGAACCATCGAACATATATATGAACATATATAACACCACCGGGCTTCTCCCTCTGCTAAAAGCAGCTTTGCTTGCTGGAGTCATTCAAAGCAGAGAGGAGGTAAAGGAGGATTCAAATCTCTGCAGGTCACCAGCTTCTCCTTGGAGTGAAGAAATGTCGGGGGTTGGGGGGAACGCCATTTGTTCCTGTACCTGTCCATCTGTCCGTCCTTCATAACAGGGAGGAAACACTTAACGTACTTGAAAGGTCAGCGGTCACTGGTATCAGAGAGCGAAGAAGAGGATGAGGACGACAATCATGATAGCGACCAGAACGCCGATGGCACACCACTGCCTCCGACCTGAAGAAGAAAACAGGATCGCCTTCAGATTTTCTGACACTCAGGCTGAAACTGATGTTCACTTTATTTATCTCTCATACTCTGATGAATTATTTTTTTATTTAAAAAGACTTGTCTTTAAATACAAAGAAACAGTTCAACCTTTTAGAAAATATACTAACTGGTGCTCTTGAGTCTGTAGGTGGAGCCTAGTTTACTGTTCCATCTTCTTTAAGTGTTTGAGCTAAATCAACTACAGGAGCAACTTAATGAACAACTTTAATTCTTCACTCATTGGTCAATGAGATGTTTTTGTGGTGTGACAAACTCAAGACAAATTTATTTCTGCTTTACACGGACTTCAGTCAAAAATCTCAAAATTTCACTCAGTATTAAATACAGAGCAACGTAACTTGAATCTAAGATAAACTGAAAGCTTACGAGAAAAAAAACAGTACTGAGCGAAACCAGGAGTGGATGTAGAAATGATTTGTTGTCGGGAAAACTTGGAATATTGTGCATTTTAAATAGTGGCAAAAACCGTAAATAATCACCCTGATATGTGAGATTATTTTAAATAGCACTGCTTGTAGTACTGAACAGTAATAAAGTAAGACAGCTCATTACAAATATAATTAATACATATAAATTTAGGCTCTTTGGTGAAGGAATGAGGTCTTAAGAAAAAAATTTCATGTGATTTCAACAAACAAGCAAATTTCAAAAGGAGAACGTGACTGAAAAACAGTTTTTGACACGTTTCAGTGACTAGTCATGAAGTCCTCAAGTCCCGCCTCCTGAAGAAGGCTGACAGCTGAAATGTGTCCACAGATGGTTTTTCAGTCATGTTATTTTTATTCCGCCTGACAGTTGAATTCGGGTGTTTTAGTGCTCAGGGTTTTCCTGTCCTCTTTTGGAGCTGCTCTAAGTCTTGTTTACTTCAAAGCAAAGTCTGACTCTGATAATTTGAAGATATGCAGGTAAAACTCAGACATGTTGGAAATCACTTTTTTTTCTACATACTTTTTCAGCAAATAAGATCATAAACTGTATAAAAGGTTTTTGGTTTAGCAGCCAGTTAGCCATAAAAAGGCGTCATAACAAACAGTGATTCTGTCAGTCTTGAGTTGACTTACTGCTGGTCATGTGTGAGACTTTCTCCAGCTTCTTCAGGACCGAGTCCATGCGGGATGACGTCTGGTCCATCTCGTCTCCAAAGTCGCCCAACATGCTGAAAACCAACAAGGAGTTCGCAGATATTTCATACAAATAATTACTGACGAACACTTTTAGCAAAAAATAATCAAATAAAGAACTGGGAGAACTGTTGTGTGTTTGAAAAACGTATAAAACACACCTCTCTCATTACTGAAGGCCAAAGTATTCACTATGTTCCTGAATTTTTTGTGTTAGCTGGAAAGTATTTTGCTCCCTGGAGATAAATTGTATGTCTGAAGGTGACAGTGTTTGTCCTGAAGGTGGTGCTAGAGGAGAGGAGTGACTAAAAGACTTGCCACGACTCAGTCAAGGTGATTTATATCTTGTCCTTTTTTTCAGGGGACCCACAACTGATCTGAAGCTAATTTTTCTGATCCAAAGAAGACATAAAGTCAGGAAAAGGAAAATGATGTGCAAACTGATCAAAGCCTTTGTGGTCTTATATAAAATCCGACTTGGTATCTGAATGTCTTATTTTGAAGCTGTATAAAGAACCTGCCAGTCTGTCCGAGTTCTCATTTTTATTTCAGGTATTACGATCCTGACATTTCCCAGAATTCCCTAGATGACTCTGAGAAAACAGTAAAGAATTACAGTAAAGTCAGGAATATATTTTTTAATCTTTGGGGGCCTACAAGTTAAAAAAAGCTTAACTGTCTCCCTGCATGTAGACCTACTTTGAGCTCAGCAATGTGCAGTTTCTCTGCAGATGTGTGGCTTATTACGGTCCTGCCAGCTAACCATGTGGTTGTGGAGCTCAGTGTAATTACTGGTTACTAGCAGAAGCACTTCAGAATGCATCGCCTTGTTGTTTGTGTAGATCTTCATATGTTTGTGTGTTTGTGTGTGTTCACTCACACAGCTTGCTCATCCAACTCGTCCCCGATGCGTCCCGACATGTCTTTAAGGACTCTGATGCTGCCTGACACCAACTCTAACTGCTCATCCTGTTCCTGAATGATCAGCTGCGTACAAACAAACAGAGTTAGTCTTCATCCTCAGTGTCATTCACAAAAGTAATCAAGGTCAGGGTAAACATCCTGGATGAAAACGGATGATTCCTAGGACCAATAAAGAGACTGTGCATCAATAGTTATAAATCAGAAATATGTCTAATGGCATCACTGTTTCATCCTAGAGAAAAATAATCCATTGAGCTTGACAGTTTTGGCAATTTTTTGTTTATGGAACTAATTTTTCAATGTGTGAACAACCTTGCCCCACAAAAAAGAGCATCAGCTGGTAAAAACTTCTTAGTGAGAGTATAAAACTGTGGAATGCATTACCGTGTGTAACACGGACAAAATGTAGTTTTTAACACACGTAAAGAAACTCATGAAACTTATGTGAGTGATGAAACTTGCTGATTATTTTTAATGACTGGAGTATCTAAAAACTAACTTCTGATTTAATCTTAGAGGCTTAACCGGGGTCAGGGGTGGAGAACTGGCCATAGCTCGACACTTGTATGTATGACATCTACTTTAAAAACCTCATGAAGCAATGTTTCAGGGACTCATCACTGTAAACAAACAAAAGTTTCACAGAAGCTTCACCTTGGCTAATTTTACCTGAATGACCCACCCCATGAAACTTAGTAGGGTGGGAAATTTACTCTTTCATCCTTAACTCAAATAGGGGTGTCCCCATTCAATATTAATATCGGATATCGGTCAGATATCAGCAAAAAAACAAACAAAAAAGAGCTAAAATTGTATTATATTGGTAAAATCAGATTATTTCGATACAGGTAGTCCATTCCAGACTCCTTTCCAGCACCTCACCATGTGATCACAACAGCACGTGCTAAGGTGTTAACAAATAATCAAAGAGTAGGAGTGATGTCGGCTGTGTGACAGAATTTTTTGTTAAAGTGTGAAAAAAGACGTTACAGCTGGGTGCAAAACTGTGCCGATATCGCATCGTATCGATATCAGTATCGGCCAATACTCAAGGTTGCAATATCTGTATCGTATTGGAAATGAAAGGTTGTATCGGAACACCCCTAAAATCAAAGATGTGACTGAGCTCAGAGTTTTTCACCTGAATTTGACGAGAAACTCGACCTCATGCACAGGATGTGTGGAGACAAGGTTTCATCATTCAAAACCACAGGAAACAGAAAAAAAGCCTTTTCTCACTTAGACATCAAAAATAACCTTTCCACCCACATTTAACTCTCTTCCCCTTTACTGGCTGCTTGATACTGTGTAAAACAGACAGACAGAGACATGGTTTTTAGAAAAGAACTGCAGCAGGAGCCCACACTCTATCAGCTCTTAGTGTCTACAGTTACAGTGTGATCTGTGCTTCAATCTTCCTCTGTTAACATAACCTCAAGGAGTGTATCAGCATCAGGCTGACAGTACAGGAGCTCTATTAACATGGATCTGATCCAAATTAAAACTTCAATTCATTCTTCCTATTCAAAAGAGCCAAAATGCATGTTTTTAAATGTCTTACAGTTCTGACAAGAAATAAAAAAGTAACCTAACAATTACTGGCTTTGCAATGAATAAATAAATCATAAATTTTCATTTTCAACAAATGTGACATTACATAGTCTGCATAACCTCATTTTCATTTTTCATAGCTAAGGTCTACATTTTAATCGTCCTCTTATTTTTAATTAATGTAGTGTCGAAAAAAGCAAACTACTTAATTATGATCATTTAACTTCCAATCAATGCATCCATCCTCACCCCAAAGGATAAAAATGTTTGATGAAAACTATCCATAAAATCAGAGAAGATGGTTCTGAAAGACAGAAACAACTTCTTTGTAGGCTTTTAAAACACTTGATGGCTGTGACATGCTTTTAAAAACGGACAGACTTCACCTCAATCATTGAATTTAGAGTTTGGATGCACTTGTGCACATTCATGCGTCTCTGTGTACAAATTATATTTTCAAAGGCCAATTACCTTTGCAGCATTTTCTTTTCCATCACATATATAAATTTGTTGCAGTGGATGACTGCAAGGCCAGCGGATAGTGACGTCAGAGTGGGATTAATCTGCACAGAAGCTTCCATTTATCTTTTCTGTGATTAATCACACCAAAATAGTGTGTTACTCTGAGAGTCATTGTTTCATAAAGTGTCGACAGATATGCGATTTAAGGCTGCTTGAAGCAGAATAAGGGACTTCCAATTGGCCTGATTATAGTTAATCCATTTGATCGCAAGAGCTGCTGCTGCTGGCTGTATTAATCTACCGGCAAATCCAATTTTTGTATTGTTATGTTCCCTAAAATGTGTGAGGTCTTCATTAATTCTCCGTCACTCAAATCATCTTTTTCCCCCTTGGCTGTTCTTCCCACCTCACTCTACCCTTCTCGTGCCCATGTCCTCCTCTACCTTCTTTATTCATGTCTACAACTTTTATATTTGTATTTCCATCTTCTGCATGATTTCTCTTTCTTTTATCCCCCCTCCTCCTCTACCTGTTGTTGCTCCTGTTGCTCCTGGATGTATCTGGAGTTTGCAGACACCATATGAGCCTCCAGCCCTGATGACCTATCCTGACCAGATGAAGTTAGCAGAGCCTGGACAAACACACACAAATGAGACACGTGGTTAGCAGGGAGGGCGGAAGAAACAGTTTACTGAATGACTTTCGAAACGTTGCAAAAGTAGGCCCAGTGGTGGAAATTGTGGGTTTGACGGTTTACTTTGTAGCTGCTACTGACCACAAAACTTTCCAAATCACAGGATGATGAAATCATTTGTTTGGCGTGTCAGGTGAAAATGTGTCAGTGACCTGCCAGCACGGCAGCTCAGACAGAAATCGAAATGAGCCTCAAGTGAGGAGCCAAGGGAAATCTGTTTGATGACTTTTCAAAAAAAGTCAGACATCCCTTAAAATTGGCATTTTTTTTCTAAATGAAATTTATTCTGTATTGCAAATATAACGTTAAACATCCACTGACCTGTCTGTTCTTCTTCTCTGCCTGAGCTACAGCAGAAGGGCTGGACAGCTGATCCTTCATCTCCTGCACACACACACAAACACAAACACACAAATAAAAACAATGAACGTGACAATGTTTCACAATCACAGCAAAGACCTTTAAAAGCCAGTTAAGTGCAGACAGCTTTGTTAAACAGAATTTTCTTTGTCTGATCCAGAAAATCCAGGGAGGGAACTTTTAATGCCGGAGAGTCTTTTGTTCATTTGAGTCAATCTCTTTGTTATGCTTCAGATGACTCAATTCATCTCTGGTCTACTTACAGGTTTTAACCTTTGCCTGCAAGACTTGTGTGTTGCAAACTGACTCATGGTTTCCACTGTACCTGCAATTCTATTCAGTCAGGTACAGAGCAGGTAAACAAGCTGACAGGTACTGATGAATAATCAATAACACGTCTCCTCACGATAACAACAATGAAAATATAAACACACTCGGTTTTCTGTGTTGTAGCTGCTGCTTTGACTTGTGTTTGACGTTGCCTGGCCTGCACAGTCTCTGTGGTTTGTTACTGACACATTCTTTCCCAAAACAGAGCAGAACTTTTCCGGGCAACGTCTTTCTTCTAAGATGGCCTCACATCCCTACCTTTGAATATAGAGCACACACGTGCTGCTCCACAGACAATAATCTTCTACACAAACACCGGGAGTTAGTAATCCGTGTTTCTTATGATTTTGAATCAAATCATTATTAAATCATTATTTTGAAAGACAAATCAAAATAATGACAATCTACATTATTATTACCTTTTTTTCTGTGCATATTTATTTAAAACAAAACTATGTCTTCAAACAGCAGCATTCTATTTATATATATATATATATATATATATATATATATATATATATATATATATATATATATATATATATATATATATATACACACACACACACACACACACATATATATAAATACATATATATATATACATATATATACAAATTTTTATATATATATATATATATATATATATATATATATATATATATATATATATATATATATATATATATATATATATATATTCAATTTTAAATCATTAGCTTGTGCAGTCCTTTCAGAATTGTTTTAACTTTAATTAACTGTTCTGAAAAATCCACTTTTGTTTACCCCTTGTTTAACTCTGTGTCTGTATTTGACGGCTGACCTGAGAGTCGATCCTGATGTTTTATGTTTTATTATTATTTTATTGTTTTCTCTATTCAATTTTTAAAGTATTTTCTTAGGCTAATACAAACTTGTTCTTTTCTTGGGGGTTTTCATTTGGTGCTCTACACATCATCTTGAGTAATACGTGTCCCTTCTGCTCTCCTTTTTCTGAGAATAAATATGTTGACATGAATGTTCTGGCATTAAAAAACAGTTGTGAAAGTATACCTGGACAGATGACCTGGTTCGCTCCACAAAGTCTCTCCTTTCCTGAAGTTCATTGTCTCCCAGTTTGAATTTCCCGGGGTTTGACTCCACGATATCTGAGCTGGTTAAGGACCAAACACACAGAGTAAAACCAAGCGGCAACCTCCGCTCTGAAAATATGAGACATTGCAGAAGTGCTAAAATCTAAAGTTCATTGAGTGTCCACTTGAGGCTGGCTCTGGAAGTACTGGAAGTTACATACAAACCCAGCCAAAAAAAGAAGCTTTTTTCACAGCATAAATAAACATGTTTACAGCCTGGTACCAATAAATGTCTCCCGTCTGAATCCCTAATTTTGCTAAAGGCACACACTGAACGGGGGGTGAATTTTTTTCTAACTCTGCAGTTTAGAAGAAATAAAAATTGCAAGTTTGTCCAATAAGAGGAACAGGTCCGCTCATGTGACTGACGGGTGCCCCATAGCTGTTAGTGTGGGGACTCAAAGCCTGTCCCATTTCCAATATGGCTGCACCAACCAATTTGCTTCAAAACTCTGTTTCAGAAACAGACGGGTGACATTGCGGGGACTACATCCACTAATTATACAGTCTATGAATAAAAAAACATCAGACTTTCCTCAAAGCATGAAGCACCTTCCAAAAACCTTCAAATCTCTTATTATAGTATAGTATAGTTGGTGACCTGTTTGATGCTGTTATTAATGTTTAAGTGAATTAACTATTTCATTGCTTTCATAGAGGTAAGCAGTCAGTCTGAATTTTAATTCAGTTAACTGGATATTAACTGTTTTCTTCTCTGCAATGTTGAAAATTACATATACAGACTTTTTCCACCCTCTGAGGGGTCTTTTTATTTCTATCTTATCAACATGAAGTACTTTATGGTTTTGAAAAGCAACAAAAAAGAATCCTAAACAACAGTACAGATAAAGAGGACAGAGACAGAGTTACACAAAAAAAGTGTTTCATAAATATTCTGTCTGTCATGTGAATATGTGGGTTATGAGGCAGCATTGTGTCAAAAGGATACTGATGGTTTCACTGAGGTCCTCCAGGTCCCAGTCTATGGCCCTCAGACAGTTCCTCAGTTCATTGGTGCTCCAGTCGAGTTCATCACGTGTCACCTGAGACCACAAAAACCAGGAAATACTCTGTTACTATATATGAACTACACTGACGTCTTTGTTATCAGCTGCTCACAGAACTGGTTTACATTTAGGAGCTGTGGCGGTAAGTCATGGAATGTGTGAGTCATCTGACTCTGAACGATGATGGAGGAAATACTGCCTTTGCCATAAAAAGATTTAAAGAGGTCGTTGCAACAACAAAAACTTGAAAGGGGATTTGTTGGGAATGCAAACATCATTACTCTACAGAACCGCACTGTTGTTAAGAAGTTTATATTAGTGAGTCATCGTTCCATGAGGGGAGTACATTTTCATCACAAAACATTTTAAAATGATGTGAACGTTATAAAGACAGAACTCATTATAATTTAAAACCAACTTAATGACAGAGAGGTGATTAGATATTCAATCTGCAAAATTATCACACTTCATCTTCTGTCTAGACAACAAAATAATGCAGCAGCACTGCTACTTTGTCATCAAATTCAACAAATAAAGTTACTCTTTAAAGAGGCTGTGAAGACTATCCATTTGAATTAGACTTTGACCCTGTTTAAACCACAACGCTGCACAGTGTTTCACTCCAAAACACAAAAAAAACGCAGAGAAAAAAATATCTGTTCACATGGAAAAGCTGAGGGACTGAAAATGCTGTCGTATGCATACCAGGCTTATAGGTGGCGATATAACTGTAGAGTCTTTTGGCGGTCTGCCGCTGAAGAAGAGGTGGGCTGAACATCTGGTGTGTATATTAAATGCGACTATCTGAGAGCAGAAGTTGAAAACCAGATTCAGCAGCACAAGCACAACCCTGTAAGTCCGCCATTGAAACGCTGTTGTTGTCTGGTTCGCAAAAGTTCCCACAATGAAAGTGGAATGCACACACGCAAAACAGAGCGTGATGTCAGCGTTTTCACTGAAAACTCCATCTTGCTGTTTATACGGCAACAGAGGCTGCAGCCTATCAGAAAAAATCCACTCTGAAGGGCATTTTAAAAAAGTTGCATTTTAGGTCGGGTAAAACGGCGTTTCCTTATAAACGAAAGGACGGAACACAACAAAACTTTTGCGTTTCATCCTAATATCGTTGTCGTATAAACTGGGCCTTCAGCGACACCTTTTGGCTGGAATCGCACGTACGCTGTTGTGATGACATGACTCTTAACAAGGCATTTGTTTGTTTTTGAAATGAACAGAGATTGGATCATCTACTTTTCTTTGTTCAAGAAAACTTTTTACAGGATACAACGCAATGAGGTAAGGTATTTATCAACAGTTATGTAAAGCTGTTGTTTGAAACGTGACAACAAGCAAACTTTGTCAGTTTGTACTGTAGCTTAGTAGCCGGATATACTAAGTGCTGCTGGTAGCCTGGTGCTGGTGTATCCATAGGCTAACCTGTAATGTTTGCAAATACTTATGTCCTGCTTTTAGGGATGTACCAAAATGAAAGTTCTTGGCCGAAACCGAAAACTGAAAACAAAGAAACCATGGCCAAAAAATGAAAATATAGACACCAAGGCAGAAACTCAAAACACCGAAAGAAATTATTATGCCAATTGTTAGTACCATTGCATAAATTAATATAAAAGTCTGTGTAAAGCAGAAATAAATTTGTGTTATGAATTTGTCACACCACAGAAACATGTGTCATGGACCACTGAGCCAAATTTGAAAGATTAAAAAAATTGCTAAGTATATAAAATTAGGTCTCAAAATCAGTCTGCTGTGGAACGCTGTGGGCATGTTAGTAAGAGGTGTTTAGCCACGCTCCCAGCCCACATGCGGAAGGGGTGAAATTAGCTGTAATTTAGAGTTAACATGGTATATTTCACTTCTTTTACAGCAGCAATTTCTTGTGAGTGCGTACCTGACAAGCTCTGAATGTAGCTCATGCTGTGTGATCAAAATGAGTCCAAAACATATTTTACAGGGATTTTCACATAAAACTGGCTTATTATGGCACATGACACAAGAAATCTAAAATGACTGCAGTATGAGAAAATATTAGGCGATTAATCTCTCCCCCAGATTTAAAATGCATTCATCACACAGGGAGTAAAAACAAAATAAACACAAGAAACAATATTAACCAATCAGACCAAACTTAAAAGGTCTTTTTAAACAAAACAACAGCAACAGATATATAGGCGGCATCAAACATCTCATTCAGTACTGATTTATGTGTTTATTTGGAGATAATAAAAATAACAATTTTATCAAGAGTTTTTGTTTTCCACAGCCTAACTATATTCTGTACTATAATTCTGAATTAACAAGAAAAAAATGAAGATGCCAAGATCAAAGAACGTTTTCTTTAAAAAAAAAAAAAAAAGAAAAGAAAAGAAAGAAACCTCACACTATTAAATAATATTAGTTTAAATCTTCATTTAACCCAACAAATTAAAAACAATATTCAGTTAACAACAAAAAAAATTACTTCTCCGTGCAATTTATTTGTTCATCGTTTCAGATTTGTTTTCAATTATATTTCAACTATGAGCATAAGATCTTACCCTCGGGTTTTTGATTTTGGCCTATTTATGCGGGAAGTTAATGAGGCGGTGTGGTCTGACACTGAATTCTCTCATATGTTTATGTATATTTAAGACGGCCGGGGCCACAGTGATTCATGCTGTCGTATTATGGGCACGTGAAGGTCTGCTTACCTGTGTCCCATCCTGCAACAACTCCTCCCACCTATCAAACAGGCTACGAGCACGGGAAAGGGCCTTCTGCACCTCCCTGAATAAACATACATGTAAACAAAACATTAAAAACACATACATTGTTAACTGGTTGAATTTACAGACACCTGGCTGTTTTTCAAGCTAAACTCTCCCCGTTTCACCATAACAAACACAAGCTGCATTTCACGTCCCCCTCTAACTTCACATCACCGTGCAAACTGCTTAACATGCCAGCTCCAGAGACACCCAAGTGTTTCCGTTTAAAGTCCCATGAAACAACAAATAAATGGGAAATTACACCTTTGAGAACAGACGTTGGTTAGTCTAAACAAACATCAACATACTGGTTACCTCAACGCAGATGTTAGCACTGAGGCTAGTAAGCTACAGCTAGCCTTTGGGCTAATTAAAGCAATATAACTTTGCTTTTACAGAAACAACTCGTTTTTTGTCGAATTGAGCTTTAAAAATATAACAGCGTCAGAAAACCCCATGTGACGCTACGTTTTAGGCCTTCAATTAGTAAGTTTCTCACCCCTTCACAACGAAAAATGGGTCTTCTATCGACATGTTGCTTACTTCCGCTTTAGTCACGCCGCATGCGCACTACGTAGGCATAAATCAAAAGGGTATTCAATGTCACTGGCTTTACCCACCTGAGCGTAGTGAGTTATGCAGTGTATGGTGCAGTTATTTAGCTGTTTAACAAAAATAAATTATCATTATAAGAGTGACACTATTTGAACACCGAAGCTACTCGTATGTGTATTGCATCAATACATCAATTCTTCTTATAGCAAACTTATAAAAGATCATTTACGCAACAACAAAACGATTTCTGGGATGCAGATAATCCCTGAGATTTTCAAAAGAAATTACTGACGGAATGTTTGGGGAAACGGGCTTGTGGAAACAGGCAGGATGGGAGTTACTGGTATTGTACACATCTGCATAAGATTAGTTACCCTGGAAACATCTTTGCAATCACTGCCTGTGTTTGTAGTTAAGTGGGACGGTTTAAACAGACAGTTTATACAGACAGTGGCCTGCTTTTAACTCTTTGTATACACATTTTGACCGTAGATTAAGATTCTATTTTCTTATGGATTTCTTTGGATAAAAGTACTCTTTGTAAAACTTGATTGTACTTTAAAATGGACTGTTTTAAATATCCATGCTCACTTGTTTCCCTTTTTTTTGGCGTGATAGTACATTACAATGGGTTTTTTTTGTTTGTTTTTTGTTCTTTTTCTGACTATTTGTAAGTAGGTTAAGGTGCCAATGTGCTCTGCTGCAAAGAAAATACTGTCAAATCAGGCCAGCCTGTTTAAAAACTTGATTTATTTGCACAGCTAGAAATGTGGAGCAATTTCCATTGCTTGGAGACCTTAGGGTAAAGTTCAAAAGCTCTTGCATGCAGGACATAAATAGCAGGCTTTGAGTACTGATGCAAATGGTCGGGTTCAAATTAAGATAATGGGTGATGACAAAAATGATTTTTAAAAAAAATCATAAACAGGGTTGGGGCTTTAGTTGATTTTAACCATGAAGCATAAAGTTTATATTTTTCTACACTCATAGCCTTGAAGGCAATGAAAATCCATCAGCTGTTTCAATACTTTGACTAACTGGTGACATTTTGTGTAGCTCAAATTTCCCAAACACAGACAGACTGACTCTGAAACCAATTCTGACAAAAAAAAAAAAAAAAAAAAAAAAAAAAAAAAAAAAAAAAAAAAAAAAAAAAAAAAAAAGCTTAACACCTAAAATCAAACTTTAAAGTCCAGAAAAAGGTAGCACTTGGATTGCACAACCTCTCTTTACATAGACCTGGAAATTTTACATTTCCATTTTTACTCTGTAAGGGAAATTTAAAAAAATCTCAGCAAACGTTGGCCTCTCATCAAAAATGGATAAGAAGTAAAGGATGCATCCAGGTGTGGATGAATGCAGTGTTGCTGGCTCAGCAGATTCTCAGTACTGTGTGTGTCTTTAGAGCTCTGCTTCCTGTCCCTCTCATCTGTCTCTGTTCCTGTGGGGGTTTCTCTCTCCACCCCACCTTATCCTGTTCACCTCCCTCCTTCCTTCCTGTCCTCATCCTGTTTCCTCTGCTCCCCCGTCACTCCTCTTCCTCCCTTACTGTCCTGTGAAAACTAACAGCCACAGTTATAAATGTTACTAACAACACTCAAGTTTGAAATTTCTCTTAACAGCCTTCTGCTCTCATTGAGATCTTCAACTTGCTGCTCGTTGGTTAATTATTGTGGAAATAACTTTGGTTTAAGATGAAGAAAGTGAAAGTTTTATGACGGTAGAGTCCCACTTTTATATTTAGGAGAATAGTTCGAAATAGGTAAGGAGTAAAACAGCACAGGCCCCTTCAAATACCAATGCATAGTGATAATGACAGTGTATTATTGTTTTAAATGGTAATTTGAAAAAAAAAAAAAGACATCATATCATATCATATCATATCATACTATAGCATATCATACTTTATGTCATTGTATTGTATCCTATAGTATTATATTGATTTATTTCATGTTTATATCATGTATCTAGGTCTACCATTGTATCATAATGTAATTTATTATATTGTATTGTGATTTATTGTACAGTGTCATATCCTATAGTATTATTTCTAAGTGCATTTTATTTGACTGTATACTATCTTATCCCTACTACTATTATAACATTGTACATCCTTTTCCCATATCATAACCTAACCATATATAATATATATACCATATCGTATCATGCCACATTGTATTGCTTCATATTGTAATATGTTGTATCTTATGATATCACGTCGTGAAATATATCATATCACTTTGTCTCCTAACTTGTTGTATCAGATCGTATCATTTTGCTTCATCTTGTATTGTATTGTACCGCACGGTATTGTATCTTAATGCATCATCGTGCATCTCATTGTATCCTATAGAATCAGAATGTATCTAATAGTACCATATTATGGTGCATTGTTTCATATTACATTGTTTTGTATTGTGAAGGTTAAAAAAGAAATGTGGAAAGAAACACCAGGTTACTACTAAAGCACCAACTAACTTCATTTGAACCTGCATCATATGAGAGACAGTTTGTAGTGTCATGAGATAAAACAACAATTATTTACTGATAGAAAGAAAGAAAGAAAGAAAGAAAGAAAGAAAGAAAGAAAGAAAGAAAGAAAGAAAGAAAGAAAGAAAGAAAGAAAGAAAAAGAAAATGTTTTTCACAGACTCTTTCAAATTTTCCAATCTGTCGATAACAAGGTAGTATGACCTTTAGTTTGGATATGAAAAGAACTCCCAGTATAAAAGCCTATAGGTTCCCTTTACATTGAAATGAAATGAAATTAATAGAATAGAATAGAATAGAATAGAATAGAATAGAATAGAATAGAATAGAATAGAATGTACTTTATTAATCCCCAAAAGAAGTGGTGTTGTTTGTTTTGTTTTGTTTGACAGCTATGACGGAGAGCTATAAAAATTTCCATTCGTTGCATCCCTTAAATTTATCTCTACTTAACGCCTGCAGTCCAAACTGAGTCCAAATCAGCCTGAGTGGAAAGTGTGACTCATTTAAAAAAATTGGTGATGAAGCAGGGAAATTGCTGTTGAGACTAAACAGAGTCAGAAATGAATAACTGTGCAACAACAAAGAAAACTGGCTGAGAGACAACAAGCTGTAGAAAACACTCACAGAAAATCTATAAATAGACACTCTGACCTGTTCCCTCATGATGTCTTCAAGAGCTCCTTGTTAGGGTGACCTATTTTCAGCTTTGGAATCACAAACTTGCTGCAGCTGCTTCTGAATGCATGCATGATAAAATAGGTTTGTTCTGAAGCAACATCTCTTCTGTTGTTTTCTTCTTATGCCAAATTTCCACATAAATAATGAGAGGTAATTCTCAAAATCACTACTGTAGTTGTTGATAAATGATGCCAAGATTCACCTTGAGAAAACAAAATAGGAATCAAGGTTTGAGTCATATGTCTGCAGAGGAATTAAACCAGCTCATCCACTTTCTGCTGCAGTCTAAAAACCAGTTACTCTTAATTCTTCCAACAGCCTGCAGAGTTCAAAAACACTCTGAAATCTTTCAAGTTTTTTAAATTTGAGTCTGAAAGCCTCACATAAATAGTTCTTTCAAATTCAACATTTTTGGCCTTTGAAATCTGAAATTTGCTACCATAGGATTTAATATTTTGATGAGGTGAGTCATTAATTTGGAGTTAGGAAAAGGGTGGAATGCTCACTCCGGGTCAGGAGAGAGTCTCTGCCCCAAGATGAGGAGTTTAAGTATCTTGGGGTCCTGTTCACGAGTGAGGGGAAAATGGAGCGAGAGATTGACAGATGGATCAGGGCACCAGCCCATTCTGATGAAGAGAGAGTTGAGCCAGAAGGCAAGGCACTCAATTTACCGGTCAATCTACGTTCCAACCCTCACCTATGGTCCTGAGCTGTGGGTCATGACCATAGGTGGAAAGGACAAGATTACGAATACAAGTGGCCGAAATGAGCTTCCTCCGCAGTGTATCTGGGCTCAGCCTTAGAGATAAGGTTCGGAGCACAGACATTTGGGGGAGGCTTGGAGTATAGCCGCTGCTCCTCTGCATCGAGAGGAGCCAGATGAGATGATTTGGGCCGCTGGTGAGGATGCCTCCCAGACGCCTCCCTGGGGAAGTATTCCAGGCATGCCCAGCTGGAAGGAGACCCCGGGGTACACCCAGGACGGGATGGAGATTGAGATTTTATCTCTCTGCTGGCCTGGGAATGCCTTGATATCCTCCTAAAGGAACTGCTGTAAATGGCTGGGGACAGGGGCCTCTGGTCTTCGCTGATGACATGATTTCCCCTGCAACGTGGACCCAGATAAGCAGTAGAAGCTTGATGGATGGATGGAAAAATCCAAAATATCTCTTACTGTTATATAAAAAGATGCCACACTGGCAATACAAAAATGTATGATGCCATGGGACACGTCACCAAAGCACACAATGAAATACAACACAAGACCAAGCAGCAACTTCAGGTCTACAAAGATGTAGCTTATACAGAAATGCTAAAAACTGCAGTTCTTTCAGAATCCACTTAAGACTAAGTTATCAGAAAACCACACGCGTACTGGTTCAAAAAAGTTTATCTTTAAAAAATATACAAAAAAGTTATCAAACTTACAAGCTTTGCCCATGTAAGGTTTACAAGACTAACAAGTGGGCACACAGTAGTTGTCTGCAAAGAGGCTAAGGCCC
The DNA here is from genome assembly GCA_030710495.1 of Labroides dimidiatus. Lineage (NCBI taxonomy): Eukaryota > Metazoa > Chordata > Actinopteri > Labriformes > Labridae > Labroides > Labroides dimidiatus. The sequence continues at coordinate 28,885,615 of CM061145.1, forward strand.
GTCTGTTGATCTCATCCAAACTCAAAAGAAATGAGGCAGAATTCAACATTTTCAAGATGATCCCCATTGTTGATGGGCTTCAAAACAGCATATCAGAAACACAGAGATGACGTCACAGCATCATAAACAATACATAACACTATATGATACAGCACAATATAACACCATACAGATAACACTTTTGCGTTTGATAAGACAATCTTCAAACTAAAAATGACATTTCTTTTCATTTAGGTTTTAGGTTAGTTTGTTCAGCATGACAGTGAAGTGACTTTCATTGACTGTTGGCAATACAGATACATTACTTCAACTGTATATATATATATATAGTTTAAAGACTAATATAACTTATGTACAAAAAAAGGGTAGTCTTTGATTTGATTCATATTTTACGACAGACCATCAGCTGGTCTCTGTAAATGTAACTGTAAAGAAATACATAAAAGAAAATAGTATCAAAATAGTCTTTTTCAACTAACTATCAGGCAGAGTTTATAAAAACATTTGAACTCTAAAAAAACACTTTGTCCTCCTAATAATAACACCACCATTTATTGTATAAGTGCAACATACACAGATCAAAAGAAGTCTACAGAAAACTGGTCTTATCAAACTTTATATAACCCTATATATGGTAACAGACTCCAAGCTTGCTAACCGTAAATGTCATATCTTGGCAACTGGGTCATTTCTCATTCCTACCAACCAGTGTTTATGTCATAGAAGGAAGCACTAAAAGTCTGTGGGGAAACAGGCCCCACCCTCACACACACACACACGCCCATTTGGCCCGAGGTGGAGGGAGTGTAAGCACAATCACACACACAACAGTCACCATAGAGACCATTCGGGTACAGACCTGAAGTGAAGTGAAGTCATGTTGGGTCCTTTTCTTCTCTTAAGAACTACTTTCTCTGTGAATTACTTTACCAAATGGGCATTTTTTTCTGCAGACTGAATTGTTTGATTGAGTTTGATTAACTATTGAAACAAATGTCAGAAACATTAAATCAGTTTACATACTAGTTTACATTTCTGCTTTAATGCTAGACTTGATGACACTTAATGTAAAAGTTTGCAATTTTGTTTTTAGAATGATTTAGACTTAGAACCAGGTTTATGGACAAATTTGCACCAGCAAGGAATTTGTTTTGATGCAAAAACAATCAACACTGAAGAAGGATGAAAAAGAAAAACAGGAAGCTATACAGCAGAATCTATAAAATGAAGAAACGTTCATTCATCATTCATCTTCCATACTGCTTATTCTGTTCAGGGTCTTGGCTGGAGCCTATTCCAGCTGTCTTAGGGCAGGAGGCGAGGTACACCCTGGACTGGTTGCCAGTCAAATTACAATAATACAGAAACTTAAAGAGTGTAAAATAAAATTAAAAAAACACACATTAAACCATAAAACACAAAATATGTCCAATAAGTGTAATGAGAGATCTGTATAATTGTGCAGGAATATGCAAAGTATGCACAAAAATGTTATAGCAAAGAATTAAGACAGAATATACTATAAGTCATTGTTTCATTCATGTAGATTAATCTGCACTGTTGCAGTTTTTGCATATCTTATATTCCTTTCACTTCCATTTGAAATGATCAAAGTCTGTTTATTACTTTGAATTTTCCATGAAAATCACCTTGAGCTTCCTCTGTTTTGAATTTTCCATTAAAAAATTAGGTTTCTTACATTGCTTTAAATGTGCAAAAAAAACCCTGTCTGTTTGCAATCAGATTTTCTTAGTGATAGACATATAAGTGTAACATGCAATAAGACAGTGACATTGATAATTTTAAACTAGCTTTTATTCAGTTCTATGTAATATGTCCCCTTAACTGTAGCCTTGCCCATCAGGATATTCTGAATGTAAACACATTTGGTATCCATTAAAGCGTTAATGTTTCAGGTGCCTTGTACACGTCATGCACAAAGGAAAATTAGTGATGGAAGAGGTTTCCATGGCTACAGCTCGCATGTTTTTACAGCATCTGACAAATCAGTGACTGCTAATGTTACTGATATGGAGTGTAGTTTGCACTCTGAATGAGCTGTTATGTAACACTGAGCGACACTTGTATGGCAGCCAATGTCTTGTGGTTGGAAGGGCATTTCTAAGCATACTGGGATGATTAAAGTGGCATTTGATTATGAAACTCCTCCGATTAATGTCATCTGTTTTTTTTATGTATTAATTTTTTTATGCATGTGCATAAAAAAAATGTGACTGCATGTGATTCACCCTGTCAATCTCTGCACTTGATGTGCTCATGCTGCAAAAAAAGTTTTGAATTACAGGAGAAAAACAAGACAAACTTAAAAAGCTGTAGCTGTAGAGACAAAAATAACACGTTAGGACTTACATGAGGTGCTTAATTTACCTTTTTTTTTTCTAAAGAAACAATTCACAACATCGAGCAAAATAAAAAGAAACAAAAGGTAAATTTTAAAAATGTTGTGCATTTTCATTGTTTCACCTATTTAATTTTTTTTCAATATGGCATAAATGTTTCAGATGACTGTCAACATTGTTGTGTTTCTAGCGGAGCCTTGAAAGAACTGGCAGCCGTCTGCCGTTTGACCCCAGTCCAGCTGCTGCTTGGTTACCCGATTTACACCGGTGACAACTCCATATATGGTGCAGCTGTGACGTCACCACCGCTGTGCTCGGGTGAACGGAGCGAGGGGAAAAGGAAGGGGAAGGGGGAGGGCAGAGGTGAGCTGCGGCTGCGCGATCGCGTCACGGCTTTTCCACAGTGCACGTCCCCACGGGGCTTTACTACCGGAAAAGCCATATATGGATGCCAACTAATGCGAGAGAGTGACGTAGTGCGTATGTGTGTGAGTGTGAGTGTGAGTGTGAGAGCTGGCAACTCCCGAGAAATAGGAGACACGTTTCCTTCTCCCACACAAATTCTTCGAAAAGCGAGTGCCTGGATTTTTTAAAAGCAGAATGTAAACAGTGACTGTCATAATATCAACCTTACTGTTTTTCAATCTTGCTGGCCTCCTTAACATTAAGTCCCATGAAAAATTACTTCTCGAACATTTCACAGCAAGTCTGTCAAACACTTCCTCATTCCATCTGACATCAGGCAGAAATGAGACCTTAAGCCAACATCTCTTTTTTAAAAAGGTTGTTTGAAGAGTAATATTTTAAAAAAGACGAAATCATATATAATCTAATTTTACTAATTAAATTATAGAGGCTATGGAAAAGTACAAGATCCATTTTTTAGACTATACATGGAGGGTAAGCTCAGTTGCTCATATCACCAGTTTATCCTTACTTTACTGATACATTTTTCTACTTTAAATGTGTACAAAGATGTTTCACATACAGGGCTATTTAATACACCTTTCCCTAATTTTTGCAAGAACATTTTTCTTGTGAATGAAATTTGCAATAAAAAGGAATCCTCGGTTGGTTTGATTGTAATAATCTTGATATGAGTATTAATCCAAGAAAAAATGAACAAATTTTATAGTCTCATATTTGTATTTATAAAAACAAACCCGGCAGGAATTTGTCCATACCTTTCGGACCAATCAGACTAGGTAATTCAAAACATTTTCACTTTTGTGTTTATGGGATTACTTGAACAAAAAGGCTGAAATATGGTCGACATCAGACATTAATCAAAGACGAGAATCAAACATTAGACAACAGCGGTGGTGAGAAATGCCTTGAAGGAGAAACTAGAAATTCAAATTAGAAAAAAAGATTAACTGTGAGGAAAAACGGTAGACGGAACAGATGGTGTGTGTGTGTGTGTGTGTGTGTGTGTGTGTGTGTGTGTGTGTGTGTGTGTGTGTGTGTGTGTGTGTGTGTGTGTGTGTGTGTACAGCAGGTGTGGGAGGCGCCTGTTTGTCACTAACAGAGGAATGAAGTCCACGTTACGTCAAAGGGGAAATAAAACGCCACCCCGCTCCTCACTCTCTCATTTCTCAGAGAGTGCAACAACTGATGAGCATCTAAAAGCCGAGCTTACATAGATTGCAAACTACAAACTCAGGTCTAACTCGGGAAAGACAGCTCGTCTTTGGTAAAAGTGCCAAATTAACCGTGCGCAATTACGCATAAAAATAACATTACAATGAGTGCCACAGTCGCTATGGAAGTGAACGCCGAAGCCAGACGGATCCTGGCGGTGTCGATAAGTAAGCTGTACGCTTCCAGGACCCAGAGAGGAGGACTGAGACTTCACCGGAGTCTCCTGCTCTCCATGGTCATGAGGTCTGCCCGGGACATCTACCACTCCTCCCAGGAGAGCGAAGGGCCAACTCCGGAGGAGCCGATGGACACCGGCTCCAAACCGGGGGAGACACAACAACAGCAACCCGGCCTGCCTGAACCCCAGCCGGCACTGATGTCATATGAGCCGGCCCAAGAGGAGCCTGACAGTGTAGATGAGGACTGTGAAACTACAGAGGACAAAGAGAACCTGAGTCCGACAAGACAGTCCAGGAAACGCCGGGGCAAGGCGTCGGCGGCGCCTGACTTCCTCCCCAGCAAGAGGGCGAGGCTGGAACCCGGGGAGGAGAGGTATGCGGCCCCGCTGGGCAGCTGTCGCGCTGGGGCAGTGGACTCCCTGACCGCTTTGTCTCTAAATCGGGTTATACCTGCCTGCTGAACAGATGGAGAGAAAAAAATAGCCTCCAATGGGACTTTGGAGCGGAGCGATTCTCGACTCCTCGTTAACCTATGAGGGCGGTTTGATCCCATAACACGCCGAGGAGCTGACCTACATCGGCCAGTTTCAGGACAAAGGGATTACCGGGGCCATGGTGCGAGCTCTCCGGTCGACCTGGGACCTTAAAGCCCCGACAAAGGAGAAGAAGGAGAAACGAAACCAGGCCACGGTCAGCATAACGTGGCTGGAAAGTTTGAGGAAGAAACAAAAGAGGAACTAACTGTTGCTTTTTGTTTCCTGGTGATTCACCTCCAGTTAAAATGAGTCCAAACAAGTGACTGCTGCTGACTCAAAGTGTGTGTATGTGTGATTCAGCAGAGCGTAATGTGAGTCAATAGGAGAAGAAGTGAAGTGGCTGACCACAGACACACACACTCACACACAACCTAAGACTTCAGGGAATTTCCTGCCTTTGTGTACAAAGAAATCAGACTCAAAACAGTGACAAGGAGAGGAAGGACAGTTGTAGCTGCCACTAACACAAAGACATTTATACACATTCAACTGCTGCTGTGGACTTTGATCACCAATACTACTGCTTGGGGATTGTTCTGTATACAAAGTTCAAATGGTGCTTTTGGTTGTCCACCAGGTGTTGGAAGCCAAGTAATCTGCATTCACTGTTTGTGTTACTGAAATATTGTTTTTTTAAGTTTACCCTGTGAAAATGATGTTACCTCACATTCCATGCTGCTTTTTTACTTGTGCAATGGAGTAAAAGGTGTAAATATTTGTATTAAAGAAAAAGAAATTGTATTCAGTTGCCCTGTTGTCTTTGTTTTTCTCTTAAAACTTTACTCATTTTCACATAAAAAAAGCTTAGTTGGTCCACAGATCACAGGGTCAATCCTGTTATAAGAGGGAGGAGGTTGGTACAAGTCACTGCCAGTCTGGCCTGCTGCCGCTAATCTCATGCTTACAGTGTAACACACACACACACAAACACACATAGACACAGGAGCAGCAGCTTCCAGAGTCGGACCAGTTCTGGTGGATTATGACAAAATTCTGAATCACATCCTTCCTTCCCAACATGACCTGACACCGATCCAGAGAGAGTTTAATAAAAGAGTTACACAACTCAGCTCACAACTGCTGCTGCTGCTATTGAATAATACTCACTTGCAGGTGTTTACAGCCTGAGGGCCTCTTCATCATCATATTTATCATCATCTTCGTCACCCAAAGCAGCAGACATCCTGCCAGATAACCTGAAGCTAAAACAACACCCTTAAACTCAGTGGAGGCAACGCTGATCAGGTCGTTCTGGTTGCTCAGGTTTTCATAAAACCACACTTGTGTTTCTGAGATCCAAGTTAGTGACATCACCATTAGCTTTTCTTGTGTGCCAAGTATTAAAGCTGCGTGAGTCATGAAGAAGAAATAAGGAACTAATGATGAAGAAAAGGTTAATGGTTCCGAGAGGATGATGAAGAACTGAGGAATGGTGATGATTACATATTTTCAAGGTCAACATTTCTTCAGTTTGTTCAAGAAAATGTAAGATCCACAGTAAGTTGGGTCTTATTCCTAAAGTCTGGATTATAAGTGCTGTTAAATTTAAAAATCTGTTCCAACATAAAAGTGGATTTGAAGATAAGCAAATTTGGTTTCTTTTGGACAGAAAAAAAACATCATTGTTGAAACAAGTTGTGATGACTTCATTTGTGTGACTTTTCAGTTTCACCCAGTGGAGCTTGAGAGGTCATCTGTAAAGGTAAACAAGTTTCCAGGAAGTTCAAGCGACAGCGTCATGCTATCTTTTAAACAAACATTGCTTCACTTGTTGGAAGTAGGGGAGACTAGAGATAAATGTTAAGTCTTGGACTGACTGGACTTTGTAATTTTGCTTTGCTGTTGTGTTTGTTTATGCTCATAGTGTTTACACATGCAGAAAGACATTTTATAAGGTCATCATAAGGTAATTCACTGTTGTCATAAGGAAGAGAATGTAAACAGGTGATGAAGACATCACAGTTTGTATGAGCTCACCACAGGACTGAGCTTGTTTGCCAACAGAGCATCTCCGTGACACTTAATTGTCTCCAGTCCACTGCCAAGTGTGAGATAAGAATGAAGTCGAGGAGTTCCAACAACAAACCATGAGTAAGAGTTGTTTTGTTAAACCATTATCACTCCCTGGTTAAATAAAAGTGGAATTAAATTGAATTAAAATTAAATTAAATAGAAAAAAATGTAATGTAAAAAGTCAAGTTGGTGTAGGATAACAAATGGGAGTACAAATGGCCTCCAGACAATTATTGCTGATAACAATTTTATTTTCATCTATTAATATTTCCGTGGAGGCACCTAGATGTTTGAACACATTCAAGACCAAGGAAAGTTCCCCTACAGAGATAAAACATTATTGTATCGTATCGTATCGTATCGTATCGTATCGTATCGTATCGTATCGTATCGTATCGTATCGTATTGCAAGTATCTAATGGACTGGTCAAGAAAAGGTGCAACAAGTTCATTTAATGTCTTATTTTGTCTTCATTTCAATGTATTTTAAAAACTTGGAGAAGCAAAACTTTGCAGTGTTTCACAAGGAAAAGAGTTCTGTTTTGAAAAAAGAAAAAAAAAAGAGAATAATTTGGGCAATGACATCTCTGTTTGTTTTTTGTCCCATTACGTTTACATCCTGTCACCATCCCTTGGATTTTCTGAAAGAATGGATCCTCCAAATATTATATTCTAAGTGCGTGCTCCCTCATGTTGTTTTCATCCATCAGGGGCTCAGCTGCATTATCACACTGTGAGCGTTAAAGCCGCCTAATATCCACACAGCATATGACTGTCCACATAAACCCTACGGATGAGGGTTTTATTTATCACACTGACCCTGATCTGCCCAACACGTCACAAGCTTATCATGAAAAATCTGGGTCATATGGAAGCTTTTATTTTAAAAAAACAAACATCTATGAATCCCCTTTTAGAGCAGTGAGAGTTATACATCTGGAAAAGGTACAGGAGTGTCATTATGTCTAAAACTTTAAAAAGAGAATGATTTGAGCGTTAGTATGGCCCACCAGTCAGGCCTTGTAGCCTTTAAGCGATCAGATAGGTTCTAGTTAAAACTGCAGCCCCTTTCCAAGTCACTCCGTATACTCGCCCCCCCCCCCCCCCCCCTTTTTTTTTTTTTTAACTTTATTGACCTCGCTGTCCTCTCTTAATTAAAGCAGAGAAGCTAGAAAATATATCTCAAAAAAAAAGTTTTTTAGTCATGCAAATTGATTTAAAAGCTAAATTGGGTTATCGGACAAATGATGCTCTTTGATATGCTACTTAGTTTAACTGCACAAAAACTTAATTAAGTGTAAATGATGATAAAGGCTTAAAAAATGTGACCAAGATTCTAGGAAGTGAGAATTTTTCTGATTGATGGTAAGACACAATCATAGGTATCTGTACATTGAAGTATCAATTTAAAAAATGTAAGCAGATATTTTTTCCATCCACATGGGAGGCTTACAGATTTTTTTTAAGTTAAAGCTAGGAGTCAAATCTGTATCTTGCTCTTCTCAATTTATTTGCAAAAGGAAACAAGTACAAACTGGAGGATATCGGCTCTATTTTTAAACAGTAAAACTTATTTCATCTTCAACTGGTTTTAATCAAAAATCGGATAATGTAGGTGATGTTCACATGTATAGGGATTTTTCTAAATAAAGGCTCTGTTATCTTAATTTTCACACCGGCTGTGATTTTTTATTTTTTTTATTTTCAACCATTTCTCCATCCACAAGAAAGGATTGAAAAACACCTGCATAAACGTGTCAAGCCACCAAGTGGTGGGAATAAATTGGGTCTCCCTCTGAACATAAAATCATGACTTTAAGTTAACTATAGTATCAGTTATGTAAAATAACTTCATATAAACATTAATGCTATCTAGCTTACTATAACATAACTTTAAAAGAGAACTCGAATCAGCGCTCTTAACTTGCTGACATGAATTTTACGGCTTAAGATAATCTTTAACATTAGGGTTAGCTAGCATAAAGTACATTTATGTTGCTAGTAATATATGAGGTAATTAACAGTAATGCTATCAAGGTGAAAGGGATGTTGAATAATAGTAATATCTAATAGCTTACTATGATGTTTTCAAGTTAAGCATAATTTTATCAAACTCAGTAAATGTAGTTAAATGAAGTTAGGTGTCCCCCAGGGTTCAACATTAGGCCCTAGTGTTTTTTTAAACCTGTATATATTGCCTCTTGAAATGTCATCAGGAGATTCAGCATTAACTTCCATAGCCGACACACAGCTCTACATTACTATATCAAATAAACTATATCTCATGATGACCCAGGACTGATTAAAACCCTTATGAACTGTAAATTATAGCTATAAAGTCATGGATGGCAGCAACCTTTTTATAGTTCAACCAGGACAAAACAGGTTTTAGCCTTTGGTACTGGAGCCCAGAGAGAGATACTGGACACACTGTCTTTTTTAACACAGATCAACAGGTAAAGAGTCTCTGTTTTGATTCTGATCTTAGTTTGGAGCCACATATCACACATTACCAAAAAGTAATTTTACCATCTAGAACATTTATTGAGTGCAACAGTTTCTCTATCATGTCATTGCAGAGACACTAGCTCACGCTTTTATCACGTGTATTCACGCTTTTCTTTCTGGTCTCTGTAAAAAGAACACTTCACAGCTTCAAAATTCATCTAACAAAGACCAGAAAGTGCCCACATCACACCCATTTCTCACACATACATTTGCACAAGTCTGTATTGCTTACTAGTATCTTTCAGAATTGATTTTTTAATTTAACATAAACATAAACAACATAAATTTCTACATAAATTGAGCATTTTGAACCTCACTGAGGTTAGATTTATGCTTGTTTGGCCAGCTCTTCCTTGACTGCAACCCTGATTTAACCCCATTTAGCCCTGACTCTGGGTGTGAGCGCTGACAGATGCCTCCCGCCCCCTCACCTGTTTCACACCTCTCTTGTCCACACCGAAACCGACTCGAACAAGAAATACTTTACTTTGATGCCATCTATTCGTGTGAATTTTTACCTAGACCCTATGGCAATGTTAAGTCATGAAAGTGGGAGGACAGTGGGATCTCCTATGGTCAACCATGATGATGCAAGCTATTTCTTTTTCCTTATTTGAACCAAAACTTTGTATAAGACACCCTGCTTTTGTGTTTTTTTTTTTGTTTGTTTGTTTTGTTTTATTTTTGAGGAGCCTCACATGAGTCACAACTCCGGATCTGAATAGAAACTGCAGGTACAACTTAACGGTTAATAAGAGATTCAAGCCGAGCTTTATTGCCTGTTTGTCTGAAAGCTGTGAGACACCCATTGACAGTGCAGCAGCAGCAGCAGCAGCAGCAGCAGCAGTACATTATGTTCCACACAGTAGCTGTAGTAAAAGAACAACATGTCCTTGTGCAGAAAACACAAACACTCGGATCGAACATTTCTATGAACATGATTGTAAAAAGGAGTTTTCTTGTTTGCATCTTCTTTGCCAGAAGCTTTTACAAGTGATGGATAGGGTGTTATTGATGTTCATTTTGAAAGCTAGTGCTGTTAGGGCCATCATTAAAAGGAGTCTTAATGGATCCAGATTCAGTCCGATGCGTCATTTTTTCTTTTCAAGGAAAGAGATAGAGATAGAACAAGATAGAGAAAAAAGACCAAAAATAGATTTTGCTGAGGCTAACATGTTTATTACCAAGTTGTAATAAATGTGTATTTAACATGAAAACAGTGATGAGCGCTCTGCGGTCAAAGCAATGCTGGTGACAACCTGATCATACATCATATGAAATCATGGAGCTCTGGTATTTTACTTCTGCCTGTTGACAACGTGGGGAAAAAGTTGGTTTCCTTTTGCAGCCTGGACTGGTGGGCAAAATAACAGGGATATGGATATGTTACAAATTACTTCTATTTCTTCCGGAGAACACAAAACTGACCCTTGATTGAATTTGAAATGCATGCACACAAACAAATCTGTTCCCATGGGCTACAAATCCATACCTATGGAATTGTTATCTGTGCACAAAATTCAGGAATGTGTCTCTTCTGACCTCAAATCAGTGTGCATGGATTTACTCTTGGCTCCAGAGACCAGAGATGGTTCTATTATACACATCATACTCTTATTTCCTTATATAGACCAAAATCTAACTATGTCAAAGTATAATATTTCTACTGACATTACCTTGAGATGATGCTAAAATCATCTAAATAGGGAAATGTGAATGAAATATATGAAATAGTATGAAATATAAATATGAAATATACCAGCTTTGTATTTCTTATTTATAATATTTGTTGCTCCATTTGGTGTCTTGCATCAGTTTTTGTGTATTTTTGACTGGGCGATAAGAAACGACTGTGTGGGCTCATGGGAAAAAGGGAACATGTCACACATATACACGCAACACTGTGGCTGATGTGTTTTTCAGACAATGCTGGAACTCTGATACATAGACAGACAATGGTTTTTGTTTAGCAGATCAGATCCTGGCTGTATTTAGTCTTTTGATGAAATGTGACAATAAAACCAATTATTGAGCCAGTGTGAAAAATAATACACATATAAAATGACAATAATCATTTCTACAGTCTATTTATATATAAGGACTGTTGCTGCAGCTGCTGTGTAATTATTAAACATGTTTTTAGTAATGGATGCCTGGTTGAGTCCTGCAGTATGACGGCTGTTCTCTCAATGTGTTGTTGTCCTGATTAAGATGCAGAGCGCAGAGGGCAGACAGTCACAGTGACGTGCAACTCGAACAGCTCACAGCTAAAAAAAGAACAGCACAGGGAAATGTCTTCACACAGGATGTAAGCATGCATCAAGCAGAGCTCCTGCCTGTGATGGAGGAAGATAGCACACAATGTGACCAATCAGGAGGAGGGAGTCGTGTGCAGATGTGTGGGGGGCAAAAACAGGGTCTCTGAACATTAATCTGCTGACGTAAAGCTCCACTAGATGAATGTTTGTGGTTTGATCAGACATTATTTTTAGGAGTTTATACTTTTTTTCAGAATAAATCTGTATTTTCTGATGACACTGAAATGTTGACTTTTATTTCCTTTTATTACCCAACTTATTCCAGAAGCAACCCGATCACACATCAAGTCATTTCAAATGAATATATGATGTTTGTGATCTTCATCCTGGTCGTGGAACACTGGACCAGCTCTACACCTTTCAAGGGTGCTAAAGGGGGCATGGAAGTTTGCCCAACCAGTCCACATGTGCGTTGTGGATCGAGAGAAGGCTTTTGATCATGTCCACCAAAATATCTTGTGGGGGGTTCTCCGGCCTCATTGAACGCTGACCTCCAGCTCGTGGTTTGCAGCCTAGTGTAAAGCAGCCAGGATGAAGATCAGCACTTCCGAGACTGAAGCCATGGTTCTTAGCCGGAAAAGGGTGGGCTGACCACTCCAGATCAGGAGGAAGTCTTTGTCCCAATTGGAGGAGTTTAAGGCCCCGTTTATACGACAACAGTATTCGGATAAAATGCAAAAGTTTTGTTGTGTTCTGGCCTCTCGTTTATACGGAAACGCCATTTTACCTGACCTAAAACGCAACTTTTTCAAAAAGGCCCACCAGTGATGAATTTTTCTGATATGCTGTAGCCTCCATTGCCGTATAAACGGCAAGATGGAGTTTTCAGTGAAATGCTGATGTCATGCTCTGTTTTGCGTGTGCGCATTCCACTTTTGTTGTGGGAACTTTTGCAAACCGGACAACAACAACGGTTCAATGGCGGACTTACCGGGTTCTGTTTGTGCTGCTGAATCTGCTGACTGTCTTTCAACAAAATGTGCAATGTGCAAATCTGTTGCTCAGCTTCTGCACTCAGATAAGTCGCATTTAATATATATACCAGATGATCAGCTCACCTCTTCTTCGGCAGCAGACTACCAAAAGACTACAGCTATATCGCCACCTACAGGCCTGGTGTACATACTACAGCATTTTCAGTCCCTCAGTATTCCTTGTGAACGCAGATTTTTTTCTCTGCGTTTTTTTGTGTTTTTGAGTGAAACATTGTGAAGCGTTGTCATATAAATGGGGCCTAATTATCTCGGGGTCTTCGAGTGAGGGGACAACTGAGTGAGAGATTGACAGACCAGGGCGGCATTGGCAGTGATATGGAGGCTACACCAGTCTGTTATGGTTGAAGAGAGAGCTGAGCTGAAGGCAAGGCTCTCAATTTACTGGTCAATCTACGTTCCAACCCTCACCTATGGTCATGAGCTGTGGGTAGTGACCAAAAAGACAAGATTGCGAATACAAGTGGCTAAAATGAGCTTTTGCTGCAGGGTGTTTGAGCATTAGAGATAGGGTTTGGAGCACGGATATCCGGGAGAGGCTCAGAGTAGAGCCGCTGCTCCTTCGCATCGAGAGGAGCCAGATGAGGTGGTTCTGGCATCTGGTGAGGATGCCTACCAGAGGCCTCCCTGGCGAGGTGTTTCGGGCATGCCAATCTGGGAGGACACCCCAGGGTAGACCCAGGATACGATGGAAAGATTATATCTTTAAGTTGACCTGGGAACGCCTTGGCCTTGGTATCCTCCTAGAGAAACTGGTGGAAGTGGCCAAGGACAGGGGCCTCTGGTCTTCGCTGAGGACATTGTTGCCCCCATGACCCAGACCCGGATAAGCAATAGAAGATGGATGGATGGATGGATGCTTGTGATCTGGTTTATCTTGCTCATTCAGAATGAATTAACGTTACTATAGGTTTTGACCTTTCAGAATACAGTATTTGAAATAATCCGCTGAATAATCCGTTCATAGAAATAACCATTACTGTGATGGTAGGAAAAAAGGTCTAATCCGGGTGTGAAAACACATCTAACTTTTCTTTCCCCATGGAGTCAAACCCAGAAATCCTACCTTAAAGTCCTGCTTTGTTTGACCCTCCATTCAACCCCCCCCCACCCCAACCCTGTCAAAAGCAGAATAAATCAGTCCTTTTTACTGCATCACCTGACTGCCCACATGGTCATCGAGTGGAGCTGTAGATCTGAGGGTTTAACACTGTAACACTGATACAAGTGCAGCCTGCCTCTGCTTACAGCTAAATACGCTGGGCAGTGTCACCAGCTGAAACAGTTTCTTTAGACAGGAAGATCCCCTTTTTTGAATTCCAAGGAACATATGATGGCTGAAATATTTATGGGAGATAATAAATAAATAAAAAATGCTCTTCAAAAATGTTGGACTTCCCTTTGTGTGTTTTTTTTTTAATGTTATTTTCTGCCATTCGACTTTTGTAAGTCTTTGGCCAGTCCATGTGCTCCTCAGTAATTTTAGCCATTCTGTCTTGGATTTGTGTGTTTTGGCTGCTCTATAACTCTTTAATGGTTCGCTCATGCCATTTTTAATCATTGCTTTGCTGCTTTGTAGTTGTGCTGTTTTTATCATGCTATTTACCAGAATGACTTTTGTTTCTGAGAACAGAAAGTAATGCTCTGTGGAAATATGAAAAGGAAGAGTCTCATGTGTTTCTCTGGGAATGAAAGGGGGAAGTAATTATCAGTCATATAGCTGTGTCATTGTATGTGTGTGTGTGTGTGGGCATGTGTGAGTAATCACTTGATGATCACATGTCAAGAGGCTGCGATCACATGACCTTATTCATGTCTCAGTGCTGACTGAGACTTTTGATTGCAGCCAACTAGATATGTAACAATGCCATACTCTCTCTCTCTCTCTCTCTCTCTCTGTGGTAGCAGAGGCAGCAGAAGCAGCAGCAGCAGAGACAGGAAGTGATGTGTTTATGCTAGCAGGTGACAGAATGTGCAGGAGGAGTCTATTTTAAGCTCAGCTGCTGGAGAACAGAGACCTTGGATACATCTGACATTGTGTGTCTGCAACCTGTGTGTGTGTGTGTGTGTGTGTGTGTGTGTGTGTGTGTGTGTGTGTGTGTGTGTGTGTGTGTGTGTGTGTGTGTGTGTGTGTGTGTGTGAAGGTGGGAGGCAGACAAACAGAGGAAGGGGAAGGACAGATGTGAGGAGAGGGAGGGAGTTAGGGCTGCAGGAAGAGCAGAAAAGAAAATGAGGAGGAGGGAGGGATGTCAATAAAACATGACCACATGGGGAGGGGGTTGTGTAGGACAGCCAAGGGGTGGTTTGTGTGTGTGGGTGTGTGTCTGTCACAGTCTCAGCCTTTAGCAGTGACGTAGTGCCAGACGTAGACATGAGGAGTAGGAGGAGGAGGGGGATGACAGTCTGAGGACACTCTGTGAGGAGGTGTTTCAGATTCTGGAACAGAGGAAGAGGGTTTGTGTGTTTCAGGACTGTCTCTCCAGCCTCTGGTGGTTTACAACTCTTCTTCAGATTCTCTGCGTCTTGCAGATTTTATGAATGTGTAATGATCATATTCCTACTAGAGTCATTTACTTTTAAGAATATTTTATCGTACAAGATGCATTCACTTTGTACAGTTTAACTGTATATTATCTAATGTGAACTGTACCTTTTCTTTACCGTTCAATTTACATTGTTACTAGTGCATTCCTTAATTTTTATATACAATGAATCATGACAACAGCTCTCCACATAAACTTCAGTTCATTAGCTCAGTAAGCCTTATTGTGAAACATGTGAAGCATTTCTCCTTTGGTGAAGTCTTGTGAGCATACCACACAAAAACAGACCTGGTAAATTAAAAATATGCTGATCTGGAATGTATCAGATTGCTGTTACATACAATCTGTTTTATATGTTTCCCTCACCAACAGCATGATACTGAAAACAGAGAAAAGGACTGACTGTATAAAGAATAGGTAACGTGCCTTCATTCACGCCCAGTGTGAGATGCCAAATGACCCGGGACAGGATGCACGTCCAGCTGTAAGCAATGAAAGGACCGTTTGTTGCAATCAACACTGGATGGATAGTCTGATAAAAATGCTTCTAATGATAGTCAACATGTTTATACCAAAAATGTTTGTTTTGTATTTGAATATTGTAGTTTGTCCCACACTCTGTGAACATTTAGGAAGTGTGGTGTATGACCTATACTGCAGCCAAACAGCAGAGGGAGCTCTAACAGCTGAAATACATCGGCTGCGTCTGCGTTGCAGCTCCGCTCCGTCAAGGCGCCGGATCAGTTTAAAATCCATTGAAGTCAATGTGTCAACTTACACTGGATCCGTTCCATTGCGGTTCAGCTGCGTGTCTGGTCCTACAGGTCGCAGCTAATCCGCAGCCATCCTATTTTTGCCGGATGACGGAGCTGTGACGCATAAATTCAGAGTAGAGAAGATCGAGCGGGACAGGAAGTAGTGCACGGAAACTACATAAAAAAAGCCTGAGACTTTCAAAATAAAACAAACCGTGTCAAAACTAGATCATATTTAGCTTTACCAATGCAAGAAAACGACACAATGACCGAAGACACGCCAGGAATCAACAAGTTTAAGGTTTTACAACACAACATGAATGAAGAGAGGTTTATTAATGGAAAGGAAAGCGCGGGAATTCCACGGTCTCGCGACTCCAGCTGTCTGTCAGTCCTGTGGCTTGTCTGACTAAACACGCAGCCGGTGTGAGTTGACAAACGCAGTCAACACGCAGCGGAGCAGAGCTGCAACGCAGACACAGCCGGTGTATTTGAGGCGTAAGTCTTTTGGTTTCACAGTAAGTGAGGACTTATGTTGTCTATTTTAAAAAATAGTCTGTTGTGCACACAGTGCTGCAAGAGCCACACTGATCAACAGAGCATTCAGTCATTTTGTCATACCATTTATAGCATCAACTAACTAATAATAATGAAACTTTTTAGTGGAGTGAACTCTTAGGCATAAAAGCACACATTAAGGACTAACTTGAACACCAGAAACCATGTTTGAGAAAATGTATTTGACTTGTATTTAGATGTTTTAGTTTAACCCATGGCCCATCAGTTCACATGGAGCAGGCAGGTTTTATGACATATACTGCTGTCAGTCAGCAGAGGACATTCCAAATGTTCTGGCTTCACTTTTGGGAAACAATTTATCTTTTGGTACAGTTTATGATATAAACTCAGTATGATCCAAAAATAAAGTGCTTAATTCATTTTAACAGAAACATGACCTATTAGGTTCATTCAGCAAAGATTTCTTGAGTATTTAACTCTTTCTTGGGGTAAGAGTATGTATTGTTCTAAAAAAAACCCTGAGCTTTGATCTCTAAAAGGTGCATTACTTTTTTTTTTTCCTTTATTGTGTGTCAGTCAGTGCAGGGTCAGTAAAACAGACAAAAAGATGAGTAGAATGCATTCTCTCTTGTTTATTCAGGTTCTTTAGGAAGAATTCTGTTTGAAATTACAAAATGCACTGGTAGAAACAGCAGAGATAGATAGAGAAAGAAACAGAGGGGAGAAAGAGATGGTCAAGGACAGAAAGGGTGAGAGAAAGAAGGGTTTTCATAGCCGGAATAAACAGGGATAACATCACCAGATTCAGTTTCAGGCAGCTCTTTACTCTCAAAGGGATTGTTATTCATCAAGGAAAAGGTCTGTATTTCTTCTCCCCCTTTTTAAAATATTTTTTCTTTTTTTCTTGTAATGTTAGTTAAAGTGTTATCTATCCTTGTTCCCCCACAGTTTAACCCCTTGTGAAATAACTGGCAAATATAACAAACAAACATTCTTTGATTTCATCACCAAAGTCATTTCCATGTTTTTTTTATTTTGTTTTGTTTTGTTTTGTTTTTAATCAGGATATTTTTTTGTTTTTGTTTTTGTTACATTTTTTTGGTCAGTTTTTTCCCCATTTTTTGTTTTTAAAAATAGAAGAAAAAAAAGAAACACATTGCTCTTAAAAACATCTATCTATATATATATATATTACATATATATACTTTTTTCTTTATATTTATATATATTTTTTTAATTCCTGAAGTTGACTTGTTACCCCACATAGTGGCATGCACATTGCACATGCAAATCTGTAATTAAATACTTCTCTTTTATCTTAAATTGCCATGTATGTTTATTTTTTTTCTCTTTTTCCCCCCATCTTGTTGAGTGAATCCTGTATGGTTTTCTACTGTGGCACTGGTTCAGTTTCTACTGGGTCAAATAAATAATGGTTTGCGTGGTGATGGGATGGATGCTTGGTTGCTCCAGAGATGTTCCCAAATGCTTCTCAGAGCCTACATTTTTCTATCCTCTTGTGTATGGATCCTTTATAAATATTTAACCGTTTGACGCTACTTTTTTGGAAAGTGGCCTCTTAACTTATCATTATTTCATGGAAGGGTTTATTTGCATCTTTGAGGCCTCCTTTGTAGCCTAAGCTCTGCACAGCCCTTATAAAGTCACAATTATCAACATTAAAGGCTGAAATGTAAAATTACTAACTGTATTTTTTGTAAAGTATTGGTATTATATTTCAAAGTGGAATTCAATAAGAAAACAAGAGAAATGGACCAAATATTTCACAAAATAGTCCAGGTTTAGAAGTATGTTGACGTTTTTAAACCCCAACCCAAGCCAATCCTGTAAACTTGATCAAAAATAGAGTTGTGAGTTTACTTCCCCTGCCCTGTCCTTAAAGATATCCTTAGAAATAATACAACATTATATGTAAATGCCAGAAAATCTTCAAATCGGTGCTATAAGAGGTTATAAAGACGTACTTGATTGTATTCTGGGTTTTTTTCATAGCCCAGTGGCCTCACTGGAAAGACAAAAGGAAAGATCTGCTGGAAGCAACTTGTCTCTACTGTATATTGGAAATGGAAACAAATGGAGAGAGGGAGTGAGAAATAAAGACAGTGAATGATGAGAGGGGCCTTGGGGGTTGCTATGGTGACAGCAGGAGGCACTTCACCTGTATGTCTGAGGAATCAGTTTTACTGCAAGTTGGCACAGAGATGTAACGGGCATGGCAAGTATCAAGGAGAGAAATTTTGATAATGTTAGCGCAAATATAAAAAGCCTGATCATTCTTTTACCATAGACTATATAAAATATGGATGGGGTCTCTGCTACGTCACCCGTCTGTTCCTGATACAGTCAAAGCCAATCATTGGACGGGTCCAAATGGATATGACACATACTTTAAGCTTCCTTTCTAACAGTTATCCACCTTTTTCCTAACTACCCACAGTTCATCACAATTGCTGGTTTTGCTTGTCTGGTTGAGTGTTCTGTTTACATCATCATGGATACCATAAAGCTGATGATGTTAACCTAGCTGTCATACTCTAATAAGCAGCTTTTAAAAGCAAGAAATTGGCAATCAGCAACCAGAAGTCAATAGTCGCAGGCAGAAGTCAACACCAATAGGCTTCTGAAGAAACAGGTGGATAGGGCGCCCATCGGTCATGTGAGCTGAGCTCAGCCTCTGATTGGACAAACCCGTAATCCTTACATCTAATAAACTGCTGAGTTAGAAAAAATCCCCCCCCCCCTCGTACAGTGGTGCCGATAACGAAATTGGCGTTTCAGACCCAAGCTGCTTTGCTGCTTTTTGAACTAGGTTGGAATTAAGTTTTTTAATGCCGTATAAAGCTTTTTTTTTTTTTTTTTTTTTTTTTTAGGGCTTGATCTGTATGTGACTTTCGGTCTTTCTGCAGCCAGCCTCTAGCAGATTCTCAATGAACAGCGACTTTTCGCACTTCTGCATA
The DNA here is from genome assembly GCA_030710495.1 of Labroides dimidiatus. Lineage (NCBI taxonomy): Eukaryota > Metazoa > Chordata > Actinopteri > Labriformes > Labridae > Labroides > Labroides dimidiatus. Next base: position 28,904,957 of record CM061145.1, read on the forward strand.
GGCTTCATTTTTCTCCACCAAATATTGCCCCTTGTCTTTCACATTAGGTGTATTAGCACTGAGCTAGGAGTGTAAGCTTTAGGCAAGCAGCTGTGTTTCGTTACTACTTACACACTGGGGCTATTCTATCTCAGTATTATCTGAAGTAAGGGCATATGACCATTTGATGCACTCAAATGTACATCTGGTTTGTAAAAATAGGCTACTGTTAGGCTAGTGTTAACACTTAATCCAGCACCAAAATTAGCCTCAAGCTAATAAACATCAAGCAGCTAATGAGCCTCAACTTTGCTGCATCATGTAGACACAAACAGTTTCAAGTAAACAATTATGTGCTCTTAGCTTTTTAACAGTAGGTAGGAAGACTTAGCATGGTATAGATATCATGCCTTGTCAGCATACAGTTCTTTGCTTAACTCTCAGTAGTGAAATATTTTTTAGTTAACAATTTAGCTGTTAGCATACCATTTTAGCTTAATAAAACACATGCTTTGTTTTTTTTCCTACTTCTTGTAGTTGAGGAACAGCATTCAACATACTTGATATGAAATAACATGAAAACTGCTCTATGCATTTTAAGGTAACAGTCAACTGTTAACCAACTTAGCCATTATGCACCTGCAGCTATCAGCTCGGTGGCCAACACTTTTTAAAATTTTTTTCTTCCATAGCTACAGGTTAGATGATAACATATTAGCTTTTGGCAACATCCCTTGTAACAGTATGTTAAAGATATTTTTTTTATGTCAATACACTTTGCAATTTCGTTGTACTTGTTGCAATGACAAATAAAGTTCTATTCACTGATTGAAGCTTCTTTTATTATACTTTGTGTTACATCATAACAGGCTTTCTGCTTTTAGTTTTAGAGCAGTATTACAATTAAATCATTTAGTGGAAGTTGTCTTGAATCAGTAACAAAGACACCAGTTTGAATGTTTTTTCTTTGTGGTTGTTGTGTAAGTACCAGTGTGTACATCTTTTATATTTTTCTTACTTGCTAAGAGTTAGCTGTTCACAATGATAGCCTTCTCCAAATATTGAGGTGTGAAGACATGTTTTTTTTGGAATGGTATGGTAAGACAGCTTTTCTCTTCCTTCAGAATAATTTTGAAATTGGAGACTACTCATCATCCTCAAGTAGATTAGATTTATGCGCTGAAATAATCAAGAAACCCTCCTCTAATACTTGCTGCATCCATAAAGAACTGAAAGTGTTCACAAAGAAATATACAGGTCATTTCAGACTGATGCTTTCAGACAAATAAAAAAAAAAACACCCACACATGCTGGCATGAACTCATTCAACCGACAGCATAGCTAAAGACATACAGTACACCATGTGAAAAGACTGATGATGGTGAAAGCTCACTCCCACCATCTTGTGTTTGTGAAAGGTATTATACGTGGAATACAGAAAGAGAAAGAAGAACTAAATGTGAAGAACCTGATAGGACACAGAATGAAACAGCCAAGAGAGACAGAATTAATGAAGATGAACACTGTGAGTTTTTCAGAAAGTTTATGGGTTATATACACAAGAATTACAGAGCCAAAATATACAATGGACGGCACAGGTGAAAATGGGTGTGAGAAATGACAGACTTATCTATTTACCCCCCTCACCATCCACCCAATGATTCACCCATCCATCCAGGCTTGATTTGACAAACCTAGACGAAGATAAGGAGTGGATGAAGGAAAGAGAGTGATAGAGATGGCGATGAGGGCATTAAAAGCTTAAGTGTGTGCACTGTGATTGTCTCAGAGGGAGGAATCATGGTGTCCTGTACAGTTTAAGGCACTGAGGGTTACCTACTGTAGCTGATGGTGTCAGGACACATGCACGTAAAGAATAAACACACACACACACACACACACACACACACACACACACACACACACACACACACACACACACACACACACACACACGCACACACACAAAAGGATAAGTTGAATACTTGAAGATAGCACAATGCTAATGGTCAGTTCATTTGAATAAATCATTGCTGAAAAATAAAAGAGAAATCTGTGGTTCAAGGATAGCATCAACGATAAAATAGCTTGAATAAAACATTTTTTTAGACATTCACTTGAAATATTATCACTGCTTTTAAGTTACTTGTACAGTTAATTTACCCTGAAATTTTATCTATACTTTGCACCTGTATCTGACTACTTATCAAGGTTGTCCATATTCTATTTTATCTAACACTACAAGAAGTGACTGTTTACAATGTGCTACAAGTACTTTAAAGTCCTTCAGGTAAAATTTAGGTTACTCTGAAAAAAAAAAAAAGATGTGCAGAGCTTAGCTCAGCAAAACACTGAAACAACTTAAATGTATGAAACATGTCAATTTTAGAGATTTTGACCAGTTTCCAAATATTATATAAACAAATTTACAGAATGATAGATAATAAAAATAAATTATCCAGATCAGTTAATAACAAAAAGTTATCAGCTTAACCTAATCATAATCAGAAAGCACTCAAAATACCTTCGGACAAATCGGACAAACCAACACACAAACACACAAACACACACACACACACACGTCTGCAGACAGTCTCTCTCAGCGAGTGTTCCCCTGTCACAGCAGTAGCCCCGCCCCTCTCAAAGTGTGACTGAGCGTGGGTGGAGTGATTGTGATGAAGCATGAGTATGAGCCTGACAAGTGGTCCAGTGCCATTGTGAAATTGTGTGTTAATATGACTACAACCTCTGCTGCTGCCCTCCCTTCAAAGAATCACCCACCCCAAACACAACCCTCTGGTTATTAAAATCTCTCTCATTGCTTTTTGACCCAACCCCAAGTCATTCCCTCCCTGCCTCACTCTTGACTCCCTACACGCACACACATGCACACATCAAGTGCTGTACAAAGGGGAGACCACAGCGTGGCTTCAGCTACATAAGCACAACTTTTGGCAGCACTACTGTACATTAAAACCCACTGTTTACTTTTTTTTTTTTTTAAAGAGAGCCCTTATTCGTGATTTTGTTGACACGTTGCCTCACGACCGACCCACTGGCACAATTTCACAGCCGACTGAGTGGATGGGTTGGGTGCATTTTGTTAGTTGTTCCTCCCTCCTATTGTAAAGAAGGATATAATATCCTTAGGTTAAGAAAAATGGGTGAAAACAGAAAGCTGATGTTTAAGAGAAGCGATGGAAAAAAGAACACCTCACACCACTCCTTAAAAAAACAACCCCAAAAAATAAAGCCAAAGAAAAAGGTCAGTTTTTCCCTTTTCCCCCTGAAGAACAGTGTGTTTCCTCAGTAAAGCACACAACATGATTTCACACAAGTGCACTGTTATGTCAGCCATTTTGGATCTGCTGTTACAATTCTGGACAAGCGAGTGACATGGTAAAGCCAAAATGGCGGAGGGGTTTCCTGCTAGTCTTTCAACATATTTGTGTTGAGTGTTGGTGCATCAGCAGGCTAATGATGGTGAGGTGAACAGGTGAAAGGGTCAATAATGTAATGCAGAGTAGTGACAGGAGGAGGGTTTGGGGGGGGGGGGGGGGGGGGGGTGTGATATAATGTCAGACGCCATGCCAGGTAAAACCATACAATAACTCAATCCAAGGCCTGTTTTGTTTGAAGCTGTCTCTTTTCTACAATCGCTAACTAGCTAGCTACCTAAGTCTAGTGGGACCTGAGAAGTAAGCATACTGCTTTGCACCTCTGTAAACCTCCTACTACACCCTTTGGACCCAAAAGGACCTTCAGGGACCTCTGGACCCACAGCGTCTTTGGGATGGACACAGAATGCCAAACCAAACACTGCTTTCTAGCATACAGCAAGCAATCAATCTTTGGCAGCTGGAGTGCCAAACAACAGAGTAATCGACTGGACTGTTAGCTTCCAAGAGGAGCAGGCAATGACATTCTCATTGAAAAAAACAGACACTATCTGACTTTTGACAACTTGTTTGCATTGCTTTCATTCAGGAATCAATCTATCAGGGAAAGATTTACAAGAAGGTTATCTTGCTACTATATCCCTAATACCAAAAATGAACATTGAGGTCTTTGGGACTCAAAACCTGCAATTCTCTGACTCAAAATATAAAATTGATCTTAACTTTTTGAAAACTACATCATCTTTTAGTTTAAAAGGGAAAATATAATCAAATATTGAATCTGGCACGTCAAGATTTGCCTCTTGGCTATATGTCCTCACTGTAGCCCAGTCACCAAATTACTGCTCTCCGTGTCTCTACGCCAGCATGGAAGCCAGTCAGACTCAACATTTAAGGCCTAGTATTAATAGTTTCAGCAACTACAGGGATACATGGGAAAATGGGTCAGAGTGGCAGGAGGGGTAAGACTGGTTAGGGATGAACGTGACTGATACAGAAGGCACTGTGGCTCTGTAGGTGTTCCTGCCTTGCCTTTACTAACAAGAGGCAAGGGCAGAAGGGTTTTGGGTGTAGGCCCTCAACTCCTGCTAAGCAAATAAACATCTAATAGTACACCCCCCCCCCCCCCCCAATCTCACAGTCTTAACTACACTTTGCCCAACTACCAGGCCTGGAGGGAACACATTGCAGGAGAGAAGAGAGATGGGGAAGGAGAAGAGATTAGCTTGAGGTACATGAGTGAAAGGGTTTTTCTTTGTTGGTGAGATGTCCAGTGACGTGTGCAATGATGTCAAACTTCACATTTTTACAGATCCGCGTGCTCCTGTATTATTATTCCCTTTTACAGCTTTGCAGGTTATCCTCCAAAATAATTAAATGAGGATGCTTATGAGGTCTGCATAGAGTCAAAACACGTGGACTGGGGTTCATTTTCTGGCTTCAGCGACTGCGAAGAAAACAGTGCGAGGTTTTCAAGAGTACCTAGATCTTAAGACCGTGTCATGAGTATGAACGGTGTACAAAATAAATAAATCTCTGAAAATCTAATTTTTTAAAACTCTTATCTATAACTACATCTACTGTATCATATCTAGATGTATCTCTAGTTTATCATCTATATTAATCTATACTTTATCTTTGTGTCCTAGTTATTAAATATTTAATAATTGTTATCCCTCATAACAATAAGGATGACGTTATTATTCCTAAGTGTATCTGTCCTGTAATGCCTTAAGTGTCACTTTTTTGAAGTTGAAAGAACAGATGTTGAGCAATTAAACAGAAAAAGAAAAGGAAAGTTGAAAAAGACAGGTTAGTGGATACTGGAGTGGGTTTTGGCAGCGGAGATTTAAGTTTTGCTACAACCTTTAATGATTAGATTGGTGATTTGATGACTGTTCTCTGGTTATCCAGACCTGAGAGAGGGTGCTGGAGGGGACGGGGGTCAGCATTGGCACAGACAGGCAGATGAAGCACGGCCTGACAAACGGACAGATATGGCATCTCCAAGGCTACATCCAAGCCTCCTGACTCGGACTGGACTTGATCTGAGTGTTTCACAAAGATGTAAAAAACAGTCAATATTTCACTCCAGGTCTAGAAACCAGGATGTGGCCTGGAGGCTGTCCTGTCAAGTAGGGTAGGCAAGCCAGAAAATGTGTGCTGATAGCTGCCCCCCAGTGGCAAACAAGAGAACAACACCATCTGATACTGACGGACACTAACACTGTGTCACCAATACTGTGCTGCCACTGTTGGGAACCCATCTCACTACAGAGCTACAGAGGGAAACATTGAGATGTTTTTTTTGGCTGCAAGTGGAAGAATTCAACCTTTACAAAACTCCAGCTTTAGCAAAACACAGGCTTGAGTGAAACCTTTGCATTAACTCTTCCATGTTCTCAATGTTCAGGTCCACCCCTGCATCTTAGCCTGAATTCTTGATCTTTGGGTTGGCTTGACTTGAGTACTGACCCCATGAATCCTTGCTGAATCCTTGCAAGTCAGGCACCAGAGCTCCCCTGACCTCCAACCTTCTGAATAGAGTGTATTGTAAGAGCTGCGTTACAACACGCAACACTGCTAAATGATTGTTCCAAAGCCGTCATTGCACCAAAACACTGCAAGAAGGCATCAGGAACCCGATAAACATCATCAAATATTGGGGGAGGGGGCGGGGGGTGTCAAAACATAATGGATGTAAACAAGATGGACATAGCATATTTAAACTCTAAACGACATGACCACAAATCTACAGCAACAGTTCAATCAATCATCAATCATCAGTTTCATCATTGTCATCAACATTTTGCATTGACATTGATATCATTATTCATAAGACTATCATCATCAACAATAATAAATCAAGTGTGGTAGAAGTCCAACTCTCCCCTAACTCATTCTCCCTCTTGTTTCTCAAGCACAACAGGAAACTTTGATGTTGTCCTGCAATGTTTCCTGTCTTTAAACAAGTTGTAGAAAGTTTTAAAGTATGTCGGCAGAAAACAGACAAACAAAACAGCCGACAGTCAGTACAGGTTTTAGGTAAAAAGTAAACAAAAATGCCTTTTGAGATGTAAGAGAGAGAGAGAGTCTGAAAGAAAGGAACTTCTTTTGTAAACCTAAATTCAGAGTTTTCTATAAAGCCCCTAGGTCCCACCCACACCAATTAGATTTCCTCTCTAGTATGTATCTAATCAATCATGCAGGTTTCCATCAAATTTTGGACTCCAAAAGAGATCAAAGGAGGCTGAGCGAATGCAACAGAAGAACCAAGCTCCAATGTCCGAAGAAGAACAAGAAGGAGAAGTAATCAATAGAAGAAATACTGAAGAAATTAGTCTTTTTCCCCATCCCTCCTTTCCTCTCCTCCGCCCTATTCATCTTGTGTGATTTCATTTCCTGTCCAGCCATCACTTGTCTTGCACCAGGTCAAGTAACAGGGCAATACTGAGTTTGACATAGTGTCCAACTCCCTTCTCAAGTTACCTGAATCCACCTCTTTATGGTGAATTGAGCTGGCACACTGTGCCCCCATCCTTCCACACCACTACCACCAACACCGAACAGGAAGTGATGTCACACCAGCTCGTCAGCATTAAGTGAGTCTTTAACAGTAAACAGAGATGATAAAACTCATCAAATATCAGCCAGTGCTGTGATTGGCTGGTTTTTGCAGTATAGGCGGAGCTTCCTGGTTCTGTCCTTGGAAAGGAAAAAGATTTAAGAGAAAGTGGTTGTTCTCCCTTTTTTCTTTTCATAGTTTGTCACGTAAAATTTTCATTTTGTTCTTCATTGTTCAAGTTTGATTTTCGGAGGCATAGCTTGGCATGTAAGGGTTAGGGGGTCCTGGCTTTTGTTAAGTTGTTTTTTCTTTTGACATATCTGTTAACACAAGCAGAGTCAAAGCAGTGGACTTAGTGCTCCAGCTCATTTTCAGGCTTTTACATTAGATTTAACCATCCAGCAACGGATCACAAACATCGACTAGACCAACCAATCACGCAACAGTCAGGGAGAAGTGCTTTTAGGCCTTGTAAACTGTAATAATCTCTGGCCATTTACATGCACCTCCCTTGCTGGACTTTTCCACCCTTTCTTCCTCCCCTTGTAGCTCAGCCTTGCTGGTCAAGCATAGAATTCTGGTAGGTGTAGTTCTGAGAACTAGAGAGGCAGAGTTGAACTGCTCCTAGCTGTGCCTTGGTTGTCCTGGCTTTGTCCTTTTTCATTTTATCCATGTGCTGCTCTGTCATTGATTTGAGTCTCACACATCTGTTAGATCTTCAGCACCTTCAACCTCCCATCCCATTGAACTTTCTCTCATTTAGAGTCTAAGGGGGAGGGTGGGGGGTTAGAGGGTCTGGGGGGGTTCTGTCCCCCAAACATTTTCCCCACCTTTCCTGTAATGAAAGTTTACGTATCCAAGGCCAGCACACCTGAGGCTGCTATTTTTCTTCTCTTCTTCTGCCTGTATCCCTTGCTCCTCGTGGTTGCTAGCACCAGTCATCCTCGTCTGTCTCACTATAAGGTTCATGCAGGCCTTTGCGGGGCCCTCTGGCATGGGGAGGACGATGGTGTGGATGGGGAGGCACTCCAGGGGGCCCCCGTCGATGTGGAGAAGGTGAAGATGAACGGTAGCCATTAGGCACCCTACGTGGATGCGGGTGAGGGGGTGGAGGGGGCCCGTGGCGGGCAGTCCTAGGCGAGCGTGGATGTGGGTGAGGATTTCCCCCATGTGGGTGTGGATTACCATGGGAGAGGCTTTGCTCATATGCAGGGGGCTCATGGTGTCGCTCATACTCATAGTCGCGCTCGTAGAATGGCCCGTCACCCTCCAGGCTGTCCCCTGGGGGGGGTCCACTCCATCGGCCTCGGTGAGGGGACCTGGGTGAGCCATGAAGGGGTGACTGATGCCTTGGAGAGCGTGGGGAGCCATGCCGGGACGAGGAGCCCCCATGGTGTGGAGAAGCTTGTCGCGACGGAGGTCTGTGGTGGTAGCTTCTATCATGGTCTGGTGGGGAGAAGTGTCGAGGGGAGGGAGACCGCAGACGGCCTGGCCCTGGGGGGCCATAGCTTGGCTTGCGGACAGCAGGGGAGTAGGTGACATGTGGACGAGGAACAGCAGGGGTTTGAGGCAGCTGGCGGCGACCTCTACGTGGAGTGCTGGTCCCTGAGGTGGAGGGGACTGGGCTTCCGCTGACCGAACTACTGCCCTAAAGCAAAATGTAAACAAGGAAAATCAAAACGCACCACAACAACAACAGAACAGCATAGAGCAGAGAGATGGTAAACAGACAGAGAAAGAAAGATAGAGGAGATATAAACACCATTGAAAATCATTTAAAAGCATGGTGATGGTGCAAAAAATTGACATCAAGAAGCCACATGTCACATTGAAGGTTAATGGACAGAGAGAAACAGTGATAAAGAAAAAAAAGCATAAAACAAAAAAGAGAGAATGAAATCCATAAGTAGTTGTAGAGGGTGAAAAATTCAAGGGTTATGGATCACTTCATAAATAATGAATCAGTCCCTCACCTCTTGGAAAGTAGTCAAATGTTTGGAAACTGTACAGGATAATACGTTTGAAAACCTGCTATACTATGAGTAAAGGCTAAGTATAATGTAAAATGTTATGATGTAAAGTAACAACACTAGCACAGAAACACCCATAATGAGACAGAATCAGGGGTATTTGGACATGCAGTATTCATCATATTAACATGGCTGAAATTCTCTGATGTTATGCTCATAGTAGGAAACTCAAATGTTGTACTGATGTATTCAAGGCTATTCGCAGCTCCCAGTCAACAACAGCACCATTGTTATAACCTGTTAGCTCACCAGCCTGACCACTACCTAAGGATATGTGCAGCTCTTAATGCACAATGTTCCCTTAAATTCCTTGACATTACACATGAATAGGCTTTTTCATGAGAAGGACTATAGCTGTAAATAGTTGTCACAAGCAATGTCATTGTCCACTGGTGTTGTCTTTGCCCTTATGTTTTCCTGTACTAGGTCTGCGTAGTGCTAAGAGGAAATGATGTGTGAACACTTTAGAAAATTGGCCATTGGTCTGGCCATTCATTACAAGCATATGGTCCTGTTGATGATTTAGTTCAAAGTAAATGCTGTTTGAATACTTTTTACTTCTTGGAGTAATTCCCCTTACATTATTTTAACCCTTGTTTCTCATGTGGATATATTCTACATGTTGTACTGATACAAACGCAGAACCAGTCACCATTTCGGAGGACACATCCTCCACATTTCACCCAGCAGATCCTCCCTCACTTTAATAAACTCACAGGGAATTCAAACCAATGTAGTCAATCTTCTGCTGTGTGAAAAATATGTGCAAGGGTCTGTCAGGTCTTGAATGTCAAGAAATTGTCTGGAAAGTTCTCTGAAAATCCTCTCTAGAAGGGACTTAAAAGCCTAGTCAGATTCTCAGTGTTTATTTGACTAAAACACAGCTTCATCCACCAATCAGATGAGGACTGAGGAAGCTTTTTAGATGAGAGGCGAAACCTCTTCAGTGACTTCAACCAAGGCCAGTTTACTTTTGGCCTTAACTTTAAACTACCATGACCTGGATGACTGACAGTGAATACAGAAGCATGACATTAAGCCAGTATTTGATATTCCCAGCCTGAACAGTACATCAGAAAGAAAGGGCTCAGTGTGGATATGAGAAATTGAGCAAAAGGCTTTGTAAAACTTTGTATTAATATACAACCTTATATATAATGACCCTTGGAATTAATTTAAGTGACTTTTGAGCCCACCTGTCTGTGTCCTCGCCCATCTGGCCCCTCACTGGGTGACCTGGACCAATGGCGGTCATGGGGATGCCTGTGAGAGTAGTCATGGCGCTCTGGACCATAGCGCTCCTTGTCAATGGAGCCATGATGGTGGTGGTGGTGATGATGGTGACGACGGTCCTTGGTCCTGCCACGGTCCCGCTCACGCTCCTTAGGTGGGAGGTCGCCTGACTGTGTGGTGGTGCTGAGGTCTGTGCCCAGGCCTAGCAAAGAGGTGTCTCAGTTTACATTTGTAGAGACAAGACGCTTCTTTACTTTGTCAGGATTTGTGCTACTTGGGTACAGAACATACAACATCAAGATTGCAACATCTAAAACATTAGATGTTGAATTTTGTGGATAAAACACAACTCTACAGGGGGAAGTAAATCTAAGAGAATTTAAAACAAAAAGAAGGTGCAATAATTCACTTCAACCTTTGCAATCCTAAAATACCACTATTACTGCAGAGTCCAAGAAGCACATTATTGTCTCCTCAGTCTGATAAGAAGACTCTTTAATTATACAGAGGGTTGAGAGTTCAACTGTGCCTGCTATTTTGCGTTAGTCTCACAGCTCAAGCATGCTATTTGCACTCGCAATTACTGATGAAGTGGGCTTTCTGCTGGCATAATGTTTCTTTCAAGGAGCTCTTTGTGCCAGGACTTGAGATGCACAAAATTTGGTGAATATGATGATGCTCTCTTAGCTCACTAAGAGAACAAATTGTACTTAATTGCCTCGACAACTGTTAGTGTATTACCCTTAAAGGTTTAGGCTTAGATAAAAGCATTACAACCTGATGAAAGCTCCATTGGTGCAAACGCTCAAAGGGTCTGGTTTGCTGGTTTGAAAGCATGGTCTAATAAATACATCAGCAACAGGAGTAATGTGAGTGCTGAATTACTTAATTTTATGTGCTTATTGTAATAATCGAGCAATTGTGTGCACAGAGAGCAAGTACTGTATACTTGGTTTTCCCTCTAATTTTTAGGTGGTCCTGTCATTGAATTAAAGACCTCACAACCCCGTCTTTTCACGTTTCTTCAAGAGAGCAACACAATCAGAATCTGCTGATGTGAAAATTCAATTGATTTTTTATTCATCATGGCATCTAGAGAACTAATGTTCTAAAAGTAAAGTATACATTAAAGGTCATTCACTATGAGACAAGCGCCTCACCCGTGTCTGCATCTGTGTATCTGGTAAGGGAGCGCTGTGAGGCACGGTGACTCCTGTCTCTGTGCCTGCGTCCTCCATGCCTCCCCTCCTCAGACACCACCCTCTCCAACGAGTAGTCATCCAGTCTCACGCCTCGGCCTGTGCGCCCATGGACCAGGCTGGAGGTTGAGCGACGCATTGGACTTGTGTCTGTGATGGTCTGCACAGGATTAAAGGAGAGAGCAGAGAGGGAAGTACAGGGGGGAAGACACAGAGGAAAGAGCAACAAAAGAAGAAGGGAAGAGAGGAGGAGAGAGGAAGTGTGATTAATTGCATCCTGGTTGATTCCATGTTTTGCTGTGAGAAGATCAACCAGACTATCATCCATTTCACAGATTTTCAATGACCTAATTCTAGTTCAGACTGTGTATTCTCTAGGTACACATGCTCGACTTGGGTCAAACAGCTGAAGCAAATAAGTTCTAAGTTTATGACATTTCAGATGTCACATGTTGCATGTTTTTAATGGGTTGAACATTTTGGTTATTTTGTTGTCCTGTGAGGCGAACTGCATCCATCTGATCAGAAGCAAATCAGCTGTATGGTTTTCCTCATACTATCTGACCCATTTTATATCACATATTAGTAAACAGCCTTTGCGTTCATCTAGCTTGAACCTGAGCACCCTAAACCCCAAACATTAAAGCAGAGGACAAGCACATGTAATACCATGCTCCATCAAAACATGGAGAAATGAAACAGACAGAGATAAACAGGGATCTAACAGGAAGAGGAAGATAAAGGGCAGAGAAACAGCGAGCATGGAAGGAGGTTATAAGAAACCACATGCCTCGCATGCACAAGGCACAAGAGTCTGCTAAACAGTTCTGAATGGCAGCCATATTTAATTTAGATCATTCTTAGGGTAGAAAGTCATTTTTATTTTCCAACAAAAATTTATGGTACTCTGTGGTGTGTTAACTGGCTGAATAACATGACATGAGAGCTATAATTTATATTCTCTAATTTGCATTCAAGGTTTGATAAATGTGGAAAATAACCAAACTTCGTCTAGTTTAAAGATGATGGCAGATCAGATCTGATTTGCCATAGTTTTCCATGCATCTGCTTAATTTTGATCTGTAGAATTTGTGGTTAAATTAATACATAAAATTATAATTAATTATAAAGTGGACATGATTTTTTTAAATGGCTACTTTTGTTAAAAGTAAGAATGAGCACATACAAGCTTTTAATACTCCATTAATAAAATGATACCGAGGAAATGGTTGCTAAAAACAAAAAACATATTTGATCACACAATGCAAATTCTTTCTTGCTCACTTTTTGATTATAATCTTTGGTTACCGTAACTTGGATTGATTGAGTCAAGAACTTAAATCTCTTGATGTCAGTGATGTAAAATGACTACCAAACTCAGGAAATGGGGCCATGTAAATGTAGAGAATTGACATAAGTTGAATATGGCTGCCATGTGTGCTATGTAAACTGACACACCATAAATAATGAGCCTGGTCAAAATGCTCTGCAGAAACCCAAATGAAGAATCTTTAGGGATTGTATTTTAAGAATTTTGATACATTTATCAAAAGCGTTTCAGACTTAAATTAAAGGATATCACATTAAATCAATGGTAGGATCATAATTATGATCATTTACTCATTATCATTCAAAGAGCTGCTTTTGAGTCTTTTGAGCTGCAGTTTGAGTCTATTAAATATATTTAAGAACCAGTCTGGATTTATTTTCCTTTTTTGTGCTGGGTTCAGAATCTGGCTCTTCTGACCAGGATAGGACCCTGTTGACATGACACCCCCACAAAGCTTCACATCACTCTGATGATAAAGCACACAACTGGCTGCAAGCAGCAGGCCGGACATCATTACTATTCAGACAGGAGCTCTAATGACACAGAGACAGTTTTCTGTACACTCTCCAAACAGCTTCAACACAAGCCATGCACGCCCTGTGGTAGCTGGCAGCCCTTCACTACATGTGCAAACACTAACTATGCAAACTTACACTCGCACATAGGCACACACACACAGACTGACTTTCAATCCATGTTTCAAGCTACTTTAAGGCAACACGTTTCCTTGTTGGTTTCTTTTCCATCCATCACATTAGCACCAAAACTCAGCTCTGCCATGTCATGCATGACTAATGACATGCCAAAACGCTGCCAGCCCCGCTCCTTCAGGCTGACAAATGCACATCAGGCTAGACCATGCTTTCATCATATAACCGTTGACGCGGTCTGTGGAAATGCAACGGACTGAAATGCACATAAAACACACAATTCCACACGCACTGCAAACAAGCTGAACTCCAAGGGAACATCATCACAGAGAAAAAAAACCAATGGAGAGCAGAGCAACCTCAACAAGAGTAGAAGAAAGAAAGAAAGAAAGAAAGAAAGAAAGAAAGAAAGAAAGAAAGAAAGAAAGAAAGAAAGAAAGAAAGAAAAAGAAAGAGGAGGAGAATCCAACAGGACAGTTTGAAAAAGGGGAAAGGTGACTGAAATATGTTTGAAGTGTGACAACAAGTCACAGATAACTGAAGAGCTGGAGTACCAAGCGGGTGGGGTTACCTGCAGTGTCCTTTTTCAAGGTCCAGAGAAATACATTCAGTTGTTTTAACTCAAGCTCTGTATGGATATATATCCCCTTAAAATATGATAACAGAACACCTAAAAGAGTTCTGACGGACAGAAACGGACCTCTTTACTTTGGTATTTTAGGATCCGAACCAGGTTTACTCGCCAAGTGAACTGCATGTTTGTAATGGCTGATCAATGTAGGACCACATTTATTTTGGTAAGACTACAAAACAGTTGACGTGCTGTGTATAATAATATCTGGCTATCTTTGTACTACAGATATAAATTCAGTCAGCTCAGATAATCAGTGTATTTCATTCCTTTACACATATTTACATTTAGTCCTTTTGTCTGAGCTACATTTACCAGCTTTGTATCAGTAGACATTATATTGGAAAATGAGTTCATATGGACTTATTTGTTGTCCTGTCTTTTATGAGATGTGATCATAGACTGTATAATAAATGGACGTGGCCTCTGTGACTTCAACTGTCTGTTTCAGAGTTTTGGAGTAAATTGTTGACGAGGGCCATATCTGAAATGGGGTGGGTTTTGAGCCCCCACACTAACAGTTATAGGGAGCCCGCATGTCAATCAGCTGAGCAGTGTCTCTGATTGGGTGAACTCGTGATCTTAATATCTGCTAAACTGCTGAGTTTTTTTTTTTTTTTTTTAAAAAAACACCCCTCGTACAGTGTGTGCTGTTAGAGAAATGAGCAGATGGGAGACATTTTTGTACAAGGCAGTAAATATGTTTATTTCTTCTGTGAAATGGCTTTTTTTGGCTTGGTGTGCATGTGGTTTCCAGTACTTTGGTAGCCAGCCTCAAGCTGACACTCCACAAAGTGCAGATTTTAGCACTTCCACGTTGCCTCATATTTTTAGCCTGGAGATGCAGCTTAGTTGTGACCCAAAAGTGAATTAAAACTATGAACACATATCTGCATGCAGATGCAGCCATCGTTCCACTCTGGATCAAGAATTTTAACTTGACAGACACACTGGCTGGGTCTGTATCAAGCCAATCAGCTTTAAGATTTCACAAATACCTGGACTGAAATGGGAATCTGACCCCGATTCGACATAAATAAAAGTGTAAAAGTTGTCATCTTCTCCTCAAGAGAACAAACTTGATGAAGCTGACGTAATACTCCTGATAAACATTTGCTGATGATGCTGTGCAAACTTAAGTCTTGTTAACTAAAAGTAAATGAGAAGAAAGTTGGATTCTTTATTCACTGAAGATGGCCAGAGTGAAGCCTCTTACTCAAAAGATAAACCAACGCTAGCCTTGATGATGTGACATTTTGAGTTGACGACAGGGAAAAGGATGTTTACGTCCAAAGGTACTAATTGGACAATGCAGCTCACAGACACGGGAGTCTTGGCTGGAATGGCAAACAAGGCTAGCGTTCGCTTCAAGAGACACCTACTGTATAACTGTCATACAATAATAACTGATGCTTTTAGCTGGCTTTCTTACTAATCTTCCAGCTGTGTTAAAATCTTAACTCCTCGAAAACTCCCAAATGACGGTTGATGACGTCATAGCAAAACAATCCACAGAAAAAAAGTCCCAGCACATTTTGCTGTTTCTTGTTGACACCATAGACTTCATGGTGAGGTGAAACCTCAATCCTAGCAACGGCAACAGAGCAGGTGAGAGCAACTCTAGGTTACCACTCACTACAAAGAAATTTAAACCATGTAAGCGGTGGTGATGATAGCAACAGTGCTGAAAGTTGTGACATTTGTTGCTGAATACTAAACAGGTGACATCTGTGGTGCTGAAACATCTCTGAGAGTTTTAAGGATTATCATGACTTCTCAGCCAAACTCTAACCATCTTATTCCCTCACTGCTGCTAAACCCACCCATATAGCAACTCACATTGGGTCAAAACAACCAGTGAACCACATTTAGTTGCAGGCCCAGTTTGATTGATGGGGGACTGAAGAATATAGAGAAGAGAGGTAGAGAGAGGAAAGTGCTAGAAAGAGAGAGGGAGAGGTACATACACTGAGGTTATTTCCGCGAGGCCTGTGTCTCCTCCGCTGCAGAGCAGGCAAACACAGAGATAATACGTAGAGCAGAGCAGTGTAGCACACACACACACGCACGCACACAGAGAGAGAGAGAGCACAGGCCCAACATAGCATAGCCACCAGGACCAGAAGAGGAAGAGAGACCAGAAATATAGGAGGAAGAAGAGGATAGAGGAAGAGAGACCGGAAATATAGGAGGAAGAATAAGGGGATTATTTTGAGGAGATAAAGCGTTTTCGGAGAGGAATAGAAGTAAGGGGATAAAGGAGATGAAGGACATGCACAGATGAGAAAGAGAGGATGATGAAAATGATAAAAAGATAGAGTAGAGGTGAAAAAGAGACAGAAAGGGTTTAATAAAAGAAGGACAGAGAGAGGAGAAAAAGAGAGAACCCAGTTAATTTAAAGGCCAGTGCACACACATGTAAGAGCAAGTTGGGTGTGCGAGTGAGTGAGTGAGCGAGAGGACAGAGGACAATATAAGATGCATGTGCACCCACACACACAGAGACACAAACACACACACACGCACACACACTTACCGAAACAGCATGAGCTCTCTGTAAGGTAGAGCAGTGTTAGAAGGCAGTAAGTAACACACATAAAGTGTATACAAAAAGCACAAATATATACACAGATATATTCACACACAAACACACGCACGCGGGCACACAGGGAATATTCTACCTTCATTTTAGAGTCACAGTCCAATTACAAAAACAAAACCTGTAACATACTGAACAGATGTACAGCATGTTACAGGATGTTTTACCAGAGACTAAACCAGTTTTATGCAGCGAATAGTGCTGCAGAAGTCTGAAAACTCATAAACCATAAAAGCTTTTAAACACTAGAAAAAAAAATCACAATTTTTACTTCTCCATCATTTTCCTCTGAGTGGTGAGCTCAAATGCTGACACAATCTGCTGCTATCCAATAGTTGTAAAATGTGATCTGGGCCACTATTCTTATAGCGTAGGATGACACTGGATTTCAGTGCTGGAATTTGGTCCCCTGTGACTCTACATTCTATGTTTTAGTGACTGAATAATCGTTATTTACATATTGTTCAAGTTTGCAGAACTGTTCGAAAATCTTCAGGCATGTGACACAACTTCCTCTGGTTTGTAGTCAAAAAAGTGTTATGGAATGGTGTTTTTGCTGGCAATGGCTATGTGCGGGAAAAATATGTCATCTTCGCAGAACTCTTGTGAAACAGACAAAGCTCTTGCAAAGAGAACAAATTGCCTGTTCAGGTACATAAACACTAGATTTTAAAGAGTGAAATATCTGGCACTATTTCACAGCAACAGTGTAAAGTACTAACTGTTAGCTTCAATTTAAATGTATTTACATCTGTATGTTTAAAAAACAAAGGGGAAATTAAAGCCATTTGATACAGTAAGAGTGTAGAATATAAACCTTAGCTTAAATTAAAATGGCTACAAACAGTGTTAACTTTCTAGTACTACCTCTGTTCCTCACACACCCGCTTACGTGCTCATGAAATCCTCTTAAACACCCTCTATATCTCGCCCTCTAAAAGTTCATACACTCCATAGACTAACCAACAAACCAAAGTGAGAGCAACATGACTGGATGTGGAGACATACCTGAGGATGTCAGTGTTGTGAATGTGAATGTGAATGTGTGTGTGTGTGTGTGTGTGTGTGTGTGTGTGTGTGTGTGTGTGTGTGTGTGTGTGTGTGTGTGTGTGTGTGTGTGTGTGTGAAGCTGCAGCCAGAGGCTTCAGTTCAGTGTTCATATACAGAAAGTTTTCTCGGAACAAATAATTACATCTTCCTGGTTTTATTTTTAGGTTTTAAAACAAAAAAAAATGTCCCACTGTAAAATGCACTTTCAAGCAGTTTTCAGTCATTTAAGACTTGTAAGCATGGAACAAGTTTCTGAACCACTCTGACTATTCTTTGAGTAGCATGTCCGTAGAAATTGGAGCTGGAAGTGAACATGCTTAGAAAAGAGGTTGGACACTCATTGTTATATTTCTAACCTGGTTGAGAAGTTGCTGTGACAGCAACTTGGTATCACAGGTAGAATCATTGTAGTTGCACGTTCCATTTATTTTTAACCTGCTCTACTCTGAATGAAACCATGAACTGGACATCATACTGCATTTCAGGAGGTAACTGGAGATTGAGATGCTAGAGCAGTACGGTATTTTAAATAGAAAATAGCAGCCAGTGGAGTCACCCCCTGTTGGCCTCATTAAGCAGAGGCTTTTCAGGTGGGGGGTGGGGATGGGGAGTAGACCCTAGGTCCTGTAGTCAAAATGTTCAGAGTTCCTCAAAAGGTCCCTACCTCCTGGAAAGAGTTCCTGCTGTAGAAAAGCACCTGCGGACTCCAATTCTTTGATACTGTGTGTTTATTTGAAATATTTATAAAGTCCCTTCTTGCATTCTTTTGAGTAGAGTCATACATTTATAGGAAAGCTGTAAAAACAAATTCCAAATTTGAAGTCTACTTTTTGCATTTTGAGAAAAACATAAGAGAAAACAATGTTTTAAAAAAGATCAGGTATGAGTACTTGGTACTACTGGTAGTACAGCTACTACTATTTATGAAAAGATAAAAACTCTGTTTGTGTCCTGTCATGCTTCTTACTTGATCAGAATAAATTGTTTTTGGAACTTGAAGTTTTTTGTATAGAGGGTTTGATGTTTTCTTTTGCCACAGTAGTTCAAGGTTTGCTGTATACAAATGTTTTATGGGAAGTAAAATAAGCTGCAGCTAACACAACTTTCAGTTGGTTAAAGACACAAATTCATTGAAGTATTTTTCTCATACGACCCCCCAGTTAATTGTTTTTGTAATTTTAATATACCCTCAAAGTGTAGGTTTGAAGTAAGAGTAGTGTTTGAAGGGAAGACATTAAATCAAACAGAAATAAAATTCTGTGACTAAAAATCAAATGTCCAAGTACAAAAATCTGGATTTTACAGACTTTGCACATCTATTTAGCTCCCAGGTCTAAAATTTCGTTTACACTCAACGTTAAATCAGCTTTAACAAAAAGGTAAACTGTGATCCAAACATAAAAACTATCAACCTCTGTCCTTTCTCACTTCCACCAAGTCAAGTATGCGGCAGAGCTCAATCAAACCATGATTTTTGAATACGATGGAAATGAGACCTACAGTTGACTTAGTTTTGGCCTTTATGTGGATTTAAATTCAACAAGACCTCCTCTGCATCAAACTTTGGGACTTCTTTGCATTTTCTCTAATGCATTGCAAAAAAAAGGGGACAGACTACCTCTGGCCACAGTTGACACAGGACAGACACACCAAGGATTAAATGGAAATGGAAAAGGGAACAGGATGAGGTGGAGTTAAGGAATTCAAACAATGATAATTTGTATCTATAGTTAGGTTGTCTAGATATGCATTTGTATACATATCTTATACACTTATCCAGCTCTATAACCCATTTTGCTGCCTGCTCTAGATTTAGCATGTAACTTTTTGTGGTGCTGAGCAGTGGTGGGTCAGCTTCTGGATGAGTGGAGGATTAGTGTGAGGTTGGTGAAAGAAAGATGTGAGGAAGGGAGGAAGGAAAAACAAATGGGAAGAGTAGACAGAGGAAGCTCATTTTTCAAAAGTCTCAGCTTCTTTGCATCCTGTCAAAAGATTTTACGAAGGCGAAACGTTTTTCTTCTGTTAAGAAAAACTTCAACTACAAATGCCAAAAAACTTTAGAGATATGCTTTTAACCAACATATCTGTACATTTTGTGTTGGAATCAAATGAGAAGCATTTTCAGACTTCTCTGTTTGAGATGCAAATAGAAACGTTTGAATTTGCTTCGAATGTCTTTGCTAACAGGTATAATGATGGAGGTGATAGTGGGATGAAGGTGCTCACTTGGTTGTCTGCCGAGAGGCGGGGCATGGAGAGGGTCCGCCCATGCCCATCCATTGGGTGATAGGGCTCAGTGTCGGAGTACCCGTCCCGCCCCATCTCCCTCATCTCTACCGTCTGTAAAACACAATGAGAGGGGGCGTGACCACTGCCTGCTGAGGGAGGGGCTTTGAGAGGGGGTCGCAACTTATTCAGACTAGCCCTAACTTAAGAGGAAGGGATGCGAAATAAACCTAAAACTGTGTCAAGAAAGTTTTTTTTTTTCTTGGCTCTTTTCAAAAGAAGAAATGAAAATGTAGTTGCGATCAATTTGATTGCTGTAACCTTTGTTGTGCTTTAACATTTCTCTTTAAGCCCTAAGCAGTGGTGGACACTGCAGCTAAACTGATAAAACCATCCACGACTGGCAAAAATGGGTGTATAACAGACTTGCAGGGAGCAAATCTCAAGGGGGAAAAAAAGTGGCAAATTTTGTTGATGGTTTGAATGGTTTTTCCAGCACAGCATGTTCTTATGTCACGGTTTTCAGTGTTTTTAGTACTGTCTGCAATGCATGTAGCAGATCATCAAAAAAGAGCGTAATAATGGAAGTTAATACTCTCTATATAGTGGTTCTTTTTTGGTATAGTAAACCAAAACTAGTATCTGAATCAATCTGAAGCATGAATAGTGGTCTGTACTTTGCCTTTGTACCAGTATATGCTTCACTTTATATCACAGATCACTGGATCGAAGAAAGAGATGAGGGGCAGGGGAGTGGGGCGTCCCGACTGACAAGTGAAAAGGACCAGACAGTGAGGAGGAGACAAAATATCTCCCAGCTTCATGCCATCGACTCGAGAGGAGGTTGGAGAGTGAAAATCAAGGAACGAGAGGATGTGAAGACTAAGAGAGTACGAGAGATGAGGACTTCAAGCTGAGAGATGAAGAAAGAGACAGGGAGGTAGGTTTGGAAAGAGAACAGAGCTCAAAAGACAGAGAGACACAACACTCATATATTGCTGGAGTCACAGCAGCAAAATTCAGCTATCAGACTAAAAAGTTCAGAAATACTGTATTAGATGTTGTCTTCTCGCTTCAGGATGATCAGTGGTGGACACTCACAGCAGTGATTAGGTGAATGAAGTACCTGAGCACAATACTTAAGTTCATTTCTGATTTATCTTTATTTTACTTGAGCATAATTTTTTGGATGAACTTTTGACTTTTGACCACTGAATTTGAAAGACAAAAGTTGAACTTTTGATCCCTACATTTCTACAAATAGTCTCATTACTCTCTGCTTTTTCCTCAGGTGAACTTTCTTTTGTTAAATCCAATCAAAAAGGACCTTAGATTGTGTTTGTGCAATTCTGTGTGTGGTTTGTGTAAGTATTGTTAGCCTGTTGATTGCAAGACTCCATGGTTGAATACAGAGTTTGCGCCCCATGAGCAGAGGCAAAGGTCCTCAATATGTTTTTTTTTTTAAATTTAAGTACTCCAGTTCTGAGCAACTTTCACTTTGGTTGGAGTAATATTTGATCAGGAGCATCTCGACTGTGGCTCAAGTAATGCTGTCACACACTTTGTCCACCACTGAGGATGATAAAATGAAACTTTCTTTTCTTAACACAAGGACACTCAAACAGCATTAAGGTCGAGCCCTGGGAGCTCTGTTCCGCTAACACTAAGATAGATTAAATCATATTAGTGATGAGGAAACTGGAGCAAGTTCTGCAAGTTTCTTTAATCCCCAAAACACATCCAATCACTTTCGAGGTAAAATGAAACACTTACCTGAAGGAGACAAGTTGTCTGTTTTTCATTTACTTGCCTTTAAATGTTTGCCTTACAGTGTTTACATTTAACCACTTTCTTTGCTTATCTTTATTATATCATATGAATGCAGCACAAAAGCAGGAACCCTGAGGAACGTTTCCCACCAGTTTCTTTTCCGGAATTCCAGCTGATGAAACATTTAGCCTTACTGCATACTGAATACACTCAGCTTCTAGTGTCCAATTGAAGTAATTAAAATAGCAACCATGTGTGTTTTTGTGCTCATCCTACCTGTGGGTTGTGATGGTTGTCATGGAGATCATCGGGGTAGGGTCTGTCAGGGCTCCAGTTACCCGTCTTCTGGAACATTTCCTGGGCTTTTGCCGTCACCCATGATTGGCTCTCAGTCATGCCCCCCTCTGGAGGTCTGGGGCCCACACATATACACACACAAGTCAGGAGGTTACAAATCAAGGAGAGATAAAACTGGACAGTCTACAAGTAGTCGTGAAAAATCTTTGACTGACCAAGTGGGGTGTTAAATGACCAGTCAGAAAACTTTGTCTTGTAAAACGGTTCTTTAAAATACAGTGATTATCAAAAATTAAAGCATTTATGTAAATAAAAAAAGGTCTAGTTTTAAAAGACCCTCTTCCTTAATTTTATTGAGATTTAAAAGTAATGGTACACTAGATCATGTATTTAAATATACTTTGTGTGTCCCATTCTTACAATGTGATGTTCTAATATTCCAAAATGTAATTGACTGAGGTGTTGTGGATTTTCACAGCAAATCAAGCAAAATAAGGCAGCCTAAGGCAGTGGACATCAACAAAAAACATTCGCTGCAAACTCAAAGCTCAAGTCTCGATGAAAAGTATTCTAAAAGGTACTATAATTTTGGTTATAAACACATCTTTGTCCATTTTGTGGGTCATCATGCAGAAATAACCATAGACAGAGGATGGACAGGTACTTGAAGTGTGTATATTTGGAAGTATGTTTCCTGGTGTCCCTTGTAAGTCTGTTCACCACCTACAGGTGCCCAGTCCACTGGTGGCCCGTTTACTCACATGCTGTTGAGGTTGTCTGGCTGGGTGCTGGGGAGGCCGTTCAAGCCTTGGCCCCCCTGGCCGTCCATGCCCCCTCCCTCAGAGGGTGGCTCCATGCGCTGAAACATTAATGGCGTTCGGTTCTGTGTGAGATACACGACATGGCCTGCAGGCTGGTATCAGGCACACTCAGGGGGCAGACACAAGACACAAACACAGGATGCACTCGCAGCATGCACCCACACGGGGGCGCCATCAGCAAGCACATGGCTGTGGGTATCCAAGGTAGAGTTCCCTGTAAGAGCACTGATTTGAGATCTGCTAATACACTGAACATATCTTTGAGGATGATTTGACTTGTTTTTATCTTTTTGTTGGTGTTCAGTGCAGGAACATTGATCCCATATCTGTGTCACAGAGAGCGACTACTACCTTAGGCATTTGAGGTCTTAAATCACAGGTCTTTGACCAGATAACTGTACTTACAGTATAAAACAAATCATCAAAACAGACATTCTACTCAAAGACCATCATTAACAATCTTCATAACAGAAGATTTTCTTGAGTAACGTGCCATTGCACATCTGACCCTGAACCAGCCAAATAAAATCAACTTCTGCTTCCATCAGGTAAGAGGTCAGAGGTCAGGCAGCTCTCCTCCCCTGGGATCCTTGGTAATGGAGTCCTCTCAAGGGTAAGGGTGATGGTTAATGACTGCTACAGTCAGTGTCATGTCCCTCCACAGCCAGGAAGCTAGAGACTGGATACTTGTAGAGTGCAGATGGGTGGAGGTGTGTTCAGAGACAGATTCTTGTCCACACCTCCTCTGACACATCAGGCTGAACTGCTGACAGATGGCTTGTCTGGCTAAACTTTTATATAAAAGATAAAAAAACACTTAGATGCCTTTATTAATCAGTCATACTTTTTGTAGTGATACTGATGTGCCTGGCAAAGGTGAGAAAAGAGACTTTGACAGAGCAGATGACGTCAAAGTTGAAGTTTTTACATTTTTAATTTCAATGAATCAATGATATGCTGAAGTTGGCTGGTGTGCTAAAAGATCTAATTTCTGTCATGCAAACAAGGGTTGAAATAAAAAAGATTGCTGGTCAATATGAGTCTCTGAAATACGAATTCATGGTGTGAAAACTAATAAATTTGCCTTGACTGATGAATTTTGTTAGATTTTTAAGTCTGAATTTCAAGACGGCTACCAGACATCACATTAGCACATTTACTGACAGCTTAACGTTTGATAAGTAATCACTGAAAGACAACAATGAAAGTTTGTCTTTATTCATCTTTGAGCTGTTTGTTTTGGCACCAGTTAGCTCAAGAGATACATCCTTGACAAGGCACAAGCATTTGATAAGAGCATGATGAAAACAATCAAAGGCGCAGGTTGAATAAAGTATGTTTCAGCAGTAGCTTATGCATCAACGAATAGCCCTGTGATTATCGGACTACATACAGAGCCACTGGTCACAGGAACTTTCACTCAACATCCCACCAGCCAAACACAGCAGACTGACAGATTCATGAACAAATATGGGAGAGATCGATATTTGGTTAGGGCAACTTGGTGACAATCAACCTGGATTGACCAAATGGCGAGAGCCTGATAAGTAAAGGTCTCTTCTCCTCCTGGAAGGATAAAAAGGAGAGCATCAAAAGTACAGAGACAATATGATGAGACAGGAGTGCAGACAACAGATAGAAGAATGACAGATGAGAGGCACAATACCTGAGACACATCAAAAGATACCGAGAAGAACAACGGAGAAACAACAGAAGTTGGTGAATACACAGTAGGATGAGGGGTTCAAAGAAAATTCCACCTCCTGGTTCTCTGACACTGTCACATGGGATCAGCAGTCATGTTGTGGTTCATTCCTTCTGCAGTAACTTTCTGTGATTGACATTTTTGTACCCAGAAAGGTAAACGCTAGCGTGTAACTGAATTTTACACAATTTCTCTGTCCAAAGTCATCATTAGTGGTCTTATTTGTGTGTGTGTGTGTGTGTGTGTGTGTGTGTGTGTGTGTGTGTGTGTGTGTGTGTGTGTGTGTGTGTGTGTGTGTGTGTGTGTGTATGAGTATGTGTGTTGATGCTTTTTGCTGACATCATTGACACTTTATTTATTGATTAAGGATGGATATTGGATATTTAAACAATTGGATGGATATAAGAACAAAACAATGATCTGAAGGTTTTTTTTCTTCCTCTTTATGATTGGAGAAGTCCACTGTGTGGTCATTCAAATTCCACTATGATGACATTATGATATCAAACTGTGGCTGCATTGCAGAAATTTTAAGAATTTGACCACACCTTGTGTTAGTATTGGTGGATTTTCCCTTACCAGTTGTACGCAATAAGAAAAGACAAGAAAAGGTCGAGGGTAGAAAGGATGATGTGAAACACAATAGAGACGATGGACACACAAACACTCAACACACAGACTGGCAACATATTGTGTGTACTGCTGATGTTGAGAGAGCCTGTGTGGACCTGTCCATTTAGTCCAATGGGGTGACAGCATTCAGGAACACACCAACACATACTGTACTGACAAGGGTATAGTGTTGGGGAGGATAAAAACCGACATACTCTCCATCCACCAATGCAGTCCTTTACTCGGTTATGCAAGTCCAGAAAACTAATTATTTTCTTAGGTTCAGCTAAAAGATTTCATTGTGTTACGTGGCATTTAAGGTCAAGAGCAAATCACACTTGATGACTTGCTGGAGTGAACAGGAGAGATTGCATGAGTGGAGAGATGTTCTCATGTGTCCTTAATGTGGACGGAAAATACAGAGTCAGCGGGAGCGAGTGCATCTCACAGGCATTCCTTGACAGGAGGGAAAGATCAGCGTTCCACCGGGGAACAAAAGGGTAAGGCCATGTGGTATCATCATCATGATCATTCAGAATGTTACCAACAACAAAAAGCAAAGCTGTCAATCGGGAAATCTTTGTCGAACTTACGCCTCATCACCAAATTCTAACAGCTCATGGTGAAAAGGCATAAAAAGTCAGGGTAGCAGGAATGGGAAATGTTGCTAACCAGCCAGGAAAAGTTAACAGCTAGATACTTCAATTAGCAAACAAAGCTCAAAGTATAAGTCTGGCTTAGGGAGCAACAAGGAGCTAAAGAAAGGACCTCGATTTCAGGTAACATGCTGGTAAAGGAGCAGTGCAGGATGAGAGGGAGGAATGGGTTTTTCTGGGGGTGGGGCTCTAATTTAAAATGGATTTAAATGTATAAGACGTTGTTCTTATGCTTTTAAATCCAGGAGAAAGGCAAAATTCAGTCCAAGCACAAGGGGCAGTTCTAGAGAGGGCCTACAGAAGAAAGTAGAGGATATAGGTACAAAGAGGTCTTTTGGCATTCAAAGAATTTCTCTGGGATAGAGTCTACCTGTTCCTCTCGCAGGGCCTGCATCTTTTTCGTCTTGCTCTGCCGGTAGTATTCCATGATCATCATAGCAGCGTAGATTTTGCCCACTGTCAAGTCTGTGGCTGCTGAAAAAATGACAAGTTAACCTGCAAGATTAGACCGGGGTGGGATGAGACCCTGAGCCGTGGGGGGAATGGGAGTGGGGAACAAGACACATATTGAAACACAAACCACTGACAGAGAAACTCTCAATAGCATGCAAAATACACCAGCAGTTTGGACAGTACTGTTTCATCTCTACCAATGTAGGGACAAATCTGAGCCTAATTTCTTTTTTAGCTGAATTTTTAGTTCTTAGGATGGTTAATTCATTTGTTTCTATCATAGCAACTGTGAAAAATTCTGATAGTTGTTTTTTTTATTGTAAATAATGACTATAAGAAAAAAATAATGAAAGTTCAGGACAGAACTTTCACAAACTGTCAAGAAAAATATTACCATTGCCAAATTTAGGAGATTTAACGGTGAATTTAAGTTTAAATACAAAGGGACAAAAACATATTGCAAAGTACTTATCACAGAGACCAAAAAGCTCTTTGCAATCCTTTAGGAACACTGGAAACCACTCTCCAAGTTTCCCAATGAAGCTTTAGATCAGGGCTCTCAAACTCAGTCCATGGGCCAGATACGGCCTTTGAAACCATTTTATATGGCCTGCCACTTGGTATCAGGTTTTAGTGAAATCCAACTCAACGCATTCATGGCCTGGTCCGCTACTGGGACTGGGGAAGAAATGTCAGATTTTCAAGTTGACCCTGAACGCTGCATAATCACCATATGAAACCAAACGGGGAAAAAAATTGCAAAATGTTTGTAAAGCAAGATGTCTCTTTTAAAGGCAAAAAGAAAGGTTGATGGCAGAGCATTTTAGGAGAAGCGGGGGAATGGTTATTTCTGTCGATTTTAAGGAGAAATACACCCGTCTCATATGCAAAGAGAAAGTTTACGTTCTCAAGGCGTATAACCTCACGTGGCATTATTCAGCAAAGTACCAGGGAGTTCAACAGACACAACTAGCTGCACAGCTAAAGAAAGAGCTGTCAACGCGAAAAAAAAAAGATTCCAGAGAGCAAGAAAGGAGGCAAATCAGAGAACAGGTCGAGATTTAGTGATGTCCATCTTCAAGCAATACTGAGGGGCTGTAAAATAATTCATGTTGAGAAGTGCAGTTGTTTGAACAGTTGAACTTTTTTCCTTCTTTTTTTTATGGAACACCTGAAGTGGCCCCATTGTGACAAGGTATGTCAGGTAATTTGAGTTTGAGACCCCTGCATTAGATGAAACAGAACTGAACTCACCTGCTGATGTACAACAGACAAATATAATTTAACAAGACCATACAATTATCTACACAACAAAGCAACCAGTCTTTTCACAGGCAGATGCTTTACCTGCACATTATCATCAAACATTCTTTCATACACTATCATCTAACCTTATCAAGGCTTTTGTATATTTTATCTTAAAACTAGAAGAAGGACAGGGTAGCCACACTACTAAGAGAACCTTTGACACCTCCAATAAATGATCTCTGGAAAACAGAAGCTCAATTTTTTTCTAAAAACTCTGGACATATCCCCAGAGTTTGGATGAAAGACATTTAACATTGAAAATCAGAAAAATACTGAGCCTTGTTTTTCTGGAATAAAGTTCTTACTCTGAGAGGTGTCCTTTTCAAAGTGGTGTGTCTACAGGTTTTCCAGCATTAAAAACAAAACCAGCATGTGATAAGATATGGTAAAACATATCTTATTCTCTCATTTTAATTTCGGGCAATAAGACATGTCAATGCATATCTTTTACCTTAGATGCCATGCCTTCAGCCAAATAACTTGGCTGTATTTTTTAAACATGCATTTTATGCTAGTTCATACTCGAAATCACTGGAAAGCTCTAATTCTTATCAGTTTCACCATAAAAATGTATTTATTAATATCATTGTATGTAAATGTAAAAGCTTAAATCTATTTACTGGTTTGCTTGTGTAATTCTTCCTGTAGTGAAAAGACTTCTATAGAGGATCTTCTATAGCAGGCACCCCCTGATACCAGGACTAACTGAAGCGGTGGACAGATCAGCAGTGCAGTTGTGTGTGCTACAGTGTCCATTCTGATGTGTTTTGTGTCTTTAAATGCATGTTGGTGTGCTTGCAGTGCATGTGTGGCACAGAACTCCTGTGCAGTGACTGGTTATCAGCAACCAGTTGCATTTTGGGCTGTCCCGTTGATAAAGCCATGAGGAAAATGTTCTGTTCTGATAATGCAGGGCTATGCCAATTTCACTGTTGGTCTGAACAACATTTTTTAAGCAGAGTTGGCTTTGAAGTTGTTTTGAGGACATGTAGGCCTTATCTAACCTTGTTTTTGTGTTACATTCTGCTAATAACACTTCCTGTTCTTGGCTGGTACAGGATGAGCAACAATACATGTCTCTCAACCTAATAACAAATACTTTACCAACCACAAACTTATGACTTAGCAGGCCTCCAGGAAAACACACTTAATTGTGTTTTTGGCATGGATCATGTTTTTGTTGCTTCACTTGTAAAATCTACTGACTGGAAAGGGATAAGTGCAATGAATCACTGGAGTAGCATGATTCACTATGATTGGCCAGTGAATAGCTAGTATTTGAGACTCCTGAGGCCCATTCAAGAGAATCAGGCCAGTAGTTTTTTAAATGTTTCCTCTCGTCATCTGTCACGTAGAGATGTTTGAGGTTCAGGGTCTTAAAATGATGTTGAAATGTGAATGTTTGATCAGTATTCCTCTCTGTTGATGTGGCCTGATCAGGAGATGCTAAGCAGTGAATGACACTGGTTGGTGGAAGCTGTCCTCTTGGTGAATTGGTGATCGGACACAGAAACATCACTATGCACCCTTCTTCCCCCAACTTACCCTTGTGGGGTGTAACCAGCAGGTCCAATGTCTTCTGTGATAAGTTTGGCCAAATGGCCATCATCTCCTTTCGGAGCTCCGCATCCATCTGGTGCTTGTCTGCACCACCTGGGTAGCCCAGCAACCCAGAGTGCACACACACACACACACACACAACAATCATACATTTGGGATAGCCCAAGTGCATACATCCACGCACATATGCAAACATCCCACACAAATTAAAACAGGGCACAGAAAGTACAGAACAAAAGGTAGACAAAGGGAATCGATTTAGCCATTCAAGCATGCACACATTCACCCAAAACAAAGAGTAATATGTTAGAATCAGAGGTAGAGACAGTGTTCATTCACATTTGTTACCAAAATCAAGAGCTTTCTTTCTGAGTGGTACTGAAAGAAATTTGGAGGTCAAAGTCATACCCAGGAATACCCAGGAATATCATCAGGAACTCAGATGAACACAGACAGCACAGGGTTTATAATAATTCAGGGGCATACCCTTGGCAATCTTTATATCCAGTGCTGTCCTGATCAGAGCCATGAGGGTGGAGTTAAAATGCACCGTGTTATCTTCAGCAACTGGTAGATCCATGCGTAGCAGCCTCTGTGGAGAGCCAGTCAGGATGACAGGATGAGAAAGGTACATGTCCTTGCTTTGTCTGACATGCCTGAACCTCCAGGAAGGGGGTTGGGTAAGGGGTTTGGGACAGGGTTGAGAGAGCTCCATAGACAACAGCCAATTAAAGACGGACTGGATTCAGGTTTTGTTTAAGATTTCCTGAGATGAAATTATGATTAAGGAAAGAATGGTGTGAAGTGTCACTATGATTCTTTCAAGTTCGATTCTGGTCTCTTTGATCTTGTTGGTTAAGTCAGTGAACTTCAACTTGAGGTGCTTAGAATTTTAAGTCCTCTCATGAAAATGTGCTTATTGCATGACTCTTTTTGTCAGGTACTGAGTCCACTTCTCATTTATCTTTAGACAAGTATTTTTAAGAGCAAGGGCATTTGCTTAAAAAAAGGCAGATTAATCCCTGCATCTCCTGTTTTTCCAATGATACTCTACGAGACAGCACAACTATCCAATGAGGGCCATCTGCTGCTAAGCAACTGTGAGAGCCGAGAACCACAAGGAAGAACAATCGGAGCCAGAATGACCTCCGACCCAACCTGTGCCCATGTTCCCTAAATGTGTGAATGCAGTGGCGCATTTACACATCCTTCTTGTTACACACATAGATATAAATATATAACAGTAAACATACACCAACCACCCACCCCACTTCAACCCCAACACCCCACCCACTCCCCACTTACAACAGAGGTATTTGCAGACTGCAATTAAGGGCACTTAATTGGAGTCCTTTGGAGACAAAATAGGTTGACTGGAAAACAGTAACAGTATCACTGGAGTAATTGTGCCATTTTTCAGGAGACTGCTGTTGTCAAATGTTACTTTGGCATCTGCTATAGAGCTCCCCCTACCCAAAAGGAGGTTCCCTGTCTTAACATGTCTATACCAGGTAAAACCAATGGAGAAACCTGCGGATAGAACGAAACAAGCTGGACCAAATGGTGCCGCTTGCCGTTCCTATCCCGACCAGTTGGAATCCATCGAATTTACCTACGAACATGAGCGTTGGGCACTAACAATTGCAAGCACAGCAGTACGATGACTGTGAGGTTGTGTACGTGCTCGTGTCTTCCTGAGTGTGTGAGAGTGTCAGGCATGCCCAAAGCCAGGTGTGCAGGAGGCGAAGGGCATTGGCCAACATCCACAGCGCTCGGCAGGCAACAGGCAGACAAGTCGGCTTGATGTTGCCCATAGCCATGCGGCAAGGAGTACGAGGATAGCATGCAACACTACACAACAACCCCTTGAATCCCACGCGCCCAGACACACAGAGCATGCAACATGCCTTGACTTCACTCCTATTATTTAAAATTAAATTTTCCCATCTACCCAGCCCACTACCCCTGGACTTCCCTCAAAATCCACTTTCACAATACAAGCAGCCGTGCATCCGCGCAAAGAGAGTATCCTCAATCCAACTGGATTGATCCTAATATTCATTCATTATGTCTTTTTTTTTGCTATACACATTTTGGTTCACTTAATCAAAGTCAAATTTGTCAGCGATGGTGGTATTCATATCAAGTCAAGATCTCTCTCAATGCCGAACGGGTGCAGTGTCTTTAGGGGGTTGTCAGAGTTAGAGAGGATTAGAGTTGTGGCATTCCCTGAAAGAAGAAAAATCATAAAGAAGATCAAAAAGAGATGACTGCCGTTTCTCTCTGTTATTGTTTTTAACTAACCAGACTTAACTTTGATGAAGGGTAAGGGGAGGGGGGTTTCTAAAGAGGGGCACGTGGTGGGAACAGCAGTTAGTTGAGCTAAGGTAGGCGACTCTAAGCTTGGTCATGAGATGTAGTTACAGATAAAAAGGGAAGGGGAAATGAGGAGGGAGAGGAAGGTGGTGAAACACTGAAAGTGTATAGAAGAATTGAGGGGTTGTGGGTCAGTTAATAAAAAGAGGAAACGTAGTGTCTTTGTAGAAAGAGAGGAAAGAAAGAAGAAAGGCTGAAAACTACAGAACAAGACAAAAGAGAAAGACAAGGACTAAAAACAACACTGACATTACTTTGCTAATAAGAGGTCAATTCAGGAAACAACGTTTCAAAGTGATGCACACTTATCCAAAACTACTTTTCCCAGAAAGGCTGAGGCCTAGGGTTCACCAAAGAGAAGGTCATATGCTTTAAGAGTGATCAGCGTCAAGAAGGTTGAAGATGTCTAATCTTCCCCTTTGTTCTTTCTGACAAAAAAAACCATGAGGACTTTCTAATCTCAAAAGGTCCATGGATGGACATTTCACTGTGAAATTATCTCAATGAACACTAGAGGCTTTGATGGCTGAAGTATGTGATGGGGCCATTGCCAGTACACTTTTCACAAAAAGAAAAAGAAAGAGCTGAGAAGAGAGGAAGGGTAGAGACAGAGCTGGCTGAGATGAACTGATGGGTATTATGACAGGATGAAGATGGCTGCTGATGGCCTATGGGTTGAGTTGGAAGACAACAAAGGAATGACGGAAAGAGAGAAATTTGACAGGTAAGAAATAATGCAAAGACCTCGAAAAAGAGGAGAGACCAAAGCAGGAGGCAAAAGAGGAAACTTTTCAAGAAAGACAAGAGACAGGGGGGATTGATAACTGACATCTGGATTCAATAAAAGTGGAGCACAAAGGAAAGTTTTCACAACTAGCCAAAGAAAGATGGCATACAGGATCTATGCTGAGGAAAACTTATTTTTTTCCCCCCATTTTTGTCCCTAACTTGGGAACAAATTTGAGGCAAAATAAGAAACTTTTGTTCAAGTTCCATGCATAAGATTTTTTTTGCATCTCATTTTTTGTTCTTAAGAGCCAGAGAATTAACATCTCCCAACACTAGCAAGGAGGATGCAGGTTGATTGGGTGACCATTGTGGTTTATCAGCAGATACTAGTGGCATTGCGATAAAACCAGATCTATCTAGGGTCTGTAGTGAAACTTTGTACAGTCATTGACCATCAATCTGAAATTAAAGGGGGTAGTTCAGTTCTTTTGAAGTGGTTAATCCACATATTATTGAAAAGTGCCTCATAAAAAATTCTTTAATCTCAAAAGTCAGTTGTCAGTTTTTTAAATACAAAAGTAGGGTATAGCGCTAATCGTAAAGGCTTTAGCTGCTACAGGCTATTTGCCTTTGTGATGCTACTTTTCAGAACTTTTTGGCACATCAAACATCAAGTAAGTATTTGTAACTGTTTGCTGAAAGTGTTTTGTTGAATCCGGATTTTACTTCAGAAGAGATTGATAGAGATGACACAAAGATTGTCACACTACTGAAGTTGAAAGAAGAGTGATCAAGACAAAACAACAGATGATGAAATACTAAACCCAAATCTCTACCCTGGTGGAGAAATCAAAAGAGAAACCAAAGACACCGAAGTGTCACTGGATGTCAAAAAAAAGCATCTTGATAAAAAGAGGCAGAACTTCTCTTAATTGTGTATGGAGATGTGGGCATGTGTATGTGTGCACTAAAGTGCCATCCACAGGAATAAGAGACGCAGAGGACTGAGAACAGACAACCTTTCCGGTCCTTCTGTACCTGCATCGTAAGCAAAGAGTTGCACTTTTTGGATATTAATTTGATTCTTCTAATATTATTGAATCTGAGGTTTATATACTGGACTCTACTTGAGATTTTCACAGGAATAAATACATACAAAAAGCAACAAAAAAATTAAGTAATAACAATAGCATTAACAGTATTATAATAGCATTACGAGTAGTATAATCTTTTTCCTTCCTTTTTTATATCATACAATAATTGTACTTGCAACAGATAAAGAGAAAATGTGGCTCAGTAATGATTACTCATACAAATCGTATTTCAACTTTTATAGCTTTTGAGACCTGTTATTTATTGCTAAAGATTTTTGTCAATAGTTCACTCAAGCTCATTAAATAATACACATGCTGCAAGATGAAATATGATAAAATGAATTCAAAATATAAAAAAGCCAATATTCCTCTATATGTTTTAGAGATTTGGAAACTAACTGGATTTGTGTAGTGTCTGTATATTTTGCATGTGCATGCGTCCGTGCAGGTTGCAGAAGGACTGGCAAAGTCTCCTCCGTTCTCTTACTCCTGCGGCCTGACGGGAGGAAATAAAAGAAAGAGGATTGACTAGCACTCCACTATCACTTCACTTCACTGCACGACAAAAGCCCATCCCTCCATCCCCGCGGTCGGAGAGAGAAGAGAGGACAGCGCTCACCACCACCACAACCACCACTAACATACAATGAGGAGAACACCGCTGGGAGGGAGGAGGGAGAGGAGTGGGGAGGTGGAGGAGGAGAGGAGAGGAGGACAGAGACGGGGAGAGAAGATGAAAGAGGATAGGTTCTCCTCCCCAGCGATGGGGAGGTTTGTAGGACGGAGACTGGAGGGAGACAGAGGGAGAGAAGGTGAATGATGAGAAAAGGGAGGGACAGCAGTAAGTGGAGGTGGTGGTTGAGGGGGGTGGAGGGGTAAGGTGGGGAGCGAGTCTACCTTATAGGCGACCCGGGCGGGACACCTCTTCCCGAGGCCTAGCGGCGGACACATGTGTCTTAGCATCTGATACATGTCTGTGTAACTGATCCGGCCGCTGGGGTGGCCACACAAACACACCCACACAGACATCACACACAAGCATTCGTACATTGGACCCATACACACACAAGCACACGCACACACACAACCGACAGACAGAACAAACAAAGACGGACGACGTGTAGACGAACAAAAGAAAACAATGAGGAGTGGGGAGAGGGAAGACGCACAGAGGTGTGTTTGGAAGAGGAGACATGAGGAGAAAAAAAGAAAGAAACCAACAAAAGAAAGGAAGAGGGAGGGAAACAAATATACAGAGGTTATTGTTTTGATCACTGTGGATATGTGGTTGCTTTGGTGAGAGAAAAAAGACAAAGAGAGATAGAAAAGAGGGAGTGTTTCACATGGATTCTAGTCTGGTTTATCATAGAGTAAGGGAAAGGAAAGGAAGGAGAGGAGGGTTGGAGGAGGTGTTATTTAGTTCAGTTAGTTGTTGAGATACCGTTCTATGCGAGGTGAAAAGGGGATTTGGGATTTTTTCGCCGCTCGGATAGAACTGGCAGCGGGGCTTCTAGCAGGCAAAGAAAAGCACCACTGCAGAGATTGAAGTGAGTCACAATGGCAAGTCAATGCAGTTTGTTACTGAGGCTGCGTGTCCACCAGGAACCTCTGCTCACACCTGCGCTTCCAGGTGCTCATGGGAAGAGTTGGCATAGCCCAGCAGTGCTAAGAGCAAAGTTTTGGTCTTGAGAAGGTCAGTTCCCACTCATCACAAAAAAAAGGTGTTCCATAAATAACTTAAATCCAAAGATTTCACTTTAGAAAGTGTGGGTTTTAGATATTAAACTCCAATACAAATAAAATGGATTTTATTTAAATTGGGCTCAAGGAGCTCCCAGGTTTCAACTGGCTTCCTAGATACAAACTATTGCCTGAACTGATCCTTAAAAATAGAATGAAAGTGGTGCTGTTTTATGGTTTTATATCACAACATCAAGCGTGGTAAGATAGCGTGGAGATTAATGAACACTCGGGCTCAAACTGACTACAAAAACTGTGAGTAGAATCAGATCTGGCTGTCCAATAAGAAGCTCCTCTTTTAGTGTTTTATGTTTTTCTATTGCTTTTCTGTTGTTGTTTTTGTTTGCTTGTTCTAGTTGACTGAATTGAGGATTTTATTCATTGGATTTCTGGATCTCAAGCTGGGGGCTGTAGTTAGCAACTGTTCAGCTTGCAGCCCCAAAGTAGACTTCTGCTAATAATATGGGTCCAGTTAAACATCACTGAGGGAATCCTAACCCAGAAATGAGCCGGTGCCATTTATTGCCATATCATTTTGAGGTCTCTTTCAAACAAGCACTACAAAAGCACTGGCTTCTCAAGTGAAACTGAGCTATTCACTGTTAAGGTGGTAAAATATGTGTGTTATTTTATGATAAGGATGAACTGAGCTCTTTAAAAGTGCAGGCCAAAGCACGACAGTGCCTTTGGAAATGCTTGACATTATTAAAGCAAATGTAGATGTCCTGATCAATATTTCCCAATAAGCACCTGAAGACCCGGTAAGTGATAAAGAGGTATCTGATGGACACAATACCTATGTCAACAGTCCCTGCCCCAAACCACACACACACACACACACGCGCACACACACACGCGCGCACGCACACACACACACACACACACACACACACACACACACACACACACACACACACACACACACACACACACACACACACACACACATTCTGCCCTTCTCCTTTCTCCATTCACCAGAGTCACAAACAGAGCAGGTTTGGCCTCATCATAACCGTATTTAAGCTGACTGTAACCATATTTAATATCAGCTGATACCATAAGGCCTGTTACATTCTCCGTTAAAGGTCTGCCATCACAAATGTGGGGAACTCAAGCGTTCTGCTAACAAATACACACACATGAAAAACAGTGATCAGAGACTGCAGCTTTCATCACACAAACGGCCGAAAAACAAAAAATGCCAGGTATAATGAGATATATTATTCTCAGGTTAGGCAAATAACAGAAAATCTTTGTAGGCTGAGAAGGCAAATGGTTTAATTTTGATTTTTTACATATGTATATAAGAACTGATTAAAGTGCTTGTTTTTGTATCTTAACATTGCTGCAGATTTTAGGAATATTATCTAAAATTTAACACATACATCACCATGTACTGACTTTTACATGTGTGCAAGCATTCTTTAAAAGGAGCGTGTAACAGGCCAAACAAAGTATTTGAACCTCAAGTGTTAAAGTCGCCATGTGTAGAATGAAGAAATTCTGACCTTTAATTATTTAAAAGCTTTTGAAATTCTATTACAAACTGAATTCTTGTACCTACTTGCATATCCTTTTCTTAAAAGAGTTAATTCTGCTGTCAAGACTCTGAAGGTGCTGCCGCTAACAACAACACACATTACATCAATTCTTTGTTCGTAGATGATACTTGGGTTCTTTTTAAACAGCTGTGTAGCTGCCATTTGACCCATGCTAAAGCTGGTTTGCTTTGTTTTTAAATTATTATGAGAGTATAGCCCTATTCAGAATCATTATCGGAACAGTTTACAGAACTTGTTTGAAATTATGTTCAATTTGGATTTCAAGTTTTCAATCCACCCACAAAGCTTACGCTTTTATACAAAAGTCCTCAAACGAAAGAGTTAGATCGCTATCAAGGACTTCAATCATACTGTGATTGTGAAACCACATAAAAATCTACACATAGTGGCTTTAAAATGCAAAAATCAGACACTGCATACTGCTGAGCACAGTGTTTCACAAACATGTGTCATGGAGACAAAAGAATCTGCAGTTTTTATAGCAGCTTAACATGACAGTAGCTGATATCAGCTGTTTTAATTTGTTTATCAGCAGATTTTCTGTGTGATGGCTCATAATCAAAGACAGCAGAGCATTGAGCCTTGATGCCACATGGCGGGAAAACACTGGCTGTCCTCAAACAGCTATGGGCCTGGTGTCAATATTCAGACCAAGCCCTCTCTGCATATGCCTCTGCACTGAAGTAACCCACCTTCCTCACTGAAAAAACCCAACTCAAACAAGAACAATACACATCGCTCAACCATTTTCTGCCCAGGCAAAAATTAGACAGCAAGCGGAAATAAAAGACAATGGCTGAGTCTAGACTCTAATGTTGACATTTAACACTGAATTAAAAGTAAACTACCAGTGTTGTTTTCCCAGCGTTCAGTCAGAAGACAATAGCGAGTGCAGTGCACCACCTCATGCTTCACACACCACTATTGGTGTGTGTGTGTGTGTGAGTGTGTGCTAGAGTGTGTGTGTGTGTGTGTGCATTTCTGCATTGTCCGAAACATTCTCATTCTCATCATCAGAATGCAACAGAAAACCATCCCCCAAAAGTATGATTCAATGGTGGAATGAGTTTAAAACAAATGAATAATGCAAACCCAAACAAAAGAGCCAAACCAAACAAAAAAACAAGTTGAATCAGGAAAGAATTTGTTTTGAAAGTGATTAAGAGCGACATTCATTCCAGTCTCTTAAAGGCGAGCAGGTTGCGTTTAAAGTTTGTGCTTTAGGGGTTTGGTCCAAACCTTGCAGGCCACCCTATGTGGGCATTTCTTGCCAAGGCCCAGGGGAGGGGAGATAACTCGCAATAAACTGTACATATCCTTATAATGTATGCGCCCGCTGCAAGAAAAATACAAGGAGGGGAGGTTAGGTGAGGGGACACAGAATAGAGAGAGAGAGAGAGAGAGAGAGAGAGAGAGAGAAGTAAAGAGAGGGAAGAGTGAAACAAGAGATAAGAAGTAAGAAGAGAGAGAAAAAAAGGAAAAGAAAGAAGGGCATTTATTTACACAGAGATAAGGAGGTTGAACAAACACTCTTAACAGAGAGGAGCAGAGGAAAAGGAGAGGATAACATTTGTGAAATTTATATAGAAGACAGAGGCTGTCAGAGAGAAAGGAGGAGAGGAAGCTTTGTTCAAACATGCCAGATTTTACTGGCTGACTTTTAACTTCGTCTATGATGTAGATCATCCCTCCATGTGGATCTTGATTCACTATCTGTCCAGCTCTTGCCTCGGTTTGGGCCAGGAGAAAAAGTCAGGGGGTTAACAGTTGAAAGAAATGTCTTAAATTAAGTTTAGTTTTAGGTGATGCATTAAAACGGTTTGTGCTGATTTTGAACGATACTGTCTGCATGTCTGTGTATCTACTTCTTCAAGTGTGTATTTCTGCTTTGTAAATGCCTCGTGTTTGCTGTGTGTGCACCACTCACCAAGCTGCAGGGTCGTACTCGGCCCATATCCTTACATACTCGTCCAGGTGATGTGGCCCCAGGATGGATGAGTCCCTAGTCAGGTACTCAAAGTTGTCCATGATGACAGCCACAAAGAGATTCAGCATCTGAAAATAAAAATGAGGTACACAGATTCAGAGAACAGCTCTGTTTAAAGATTTTAAAAATTGGATACCAAACAAAACTGTAGACTTTATTTGGCATTTTGCAACATTTTATCAAAGTATCTTGGATACCCCTTAAAATACAAAAAAAAAAAAGTTACAATAAGTGGATGAAATACTAATGTGGTTTCTTTCTACTTACCAAGAAAGAGCAGAGGAAGATGAAGGAGACAAAATAGGTGTAGGCGAAGGTGCTGCCACATTCGGGTTCTGTGTTCCCTGAGTCTGGGTCGCATTTTTTACCCCCCAGGCAATCCAGCATGATCTCATGCCATGCCTCACCCGTAGCGCTCCTGCATGAGAGGAACACAAATACAGATACAAATGAGTGAGACACATTAGTACCAGACTGTAGCTTGAAAGGGGCACGAAAAAGGCATCCACAAAATGAAACAGAGGTGGTGTGCTGTTGGTGGCTTGGTGGTCTCAGTGCACACCCTGTGAATGGAGGTTGTAGTCCTCATCACATGCAGTCGCTGGTTCACTTCCATTGTGTACATCTTTTCACCTTCTCTTTACACTCCACATTGATTTTCTCTCCTCAGTTTTTCTATCAGAAGGTGCCAAAAATGCCCTCAAAAAACAACGCATGAAGAAAAAAAGAAATGGGTTGTGTGTATTAATCCTGTCTCACAGCAGCCATTTACCTTTGCAAACTTCAATAAACTTCAATAAGTGGCTCAGCCTTTTATTTGCATTAGTCTATGAACTCACCCTGACTTGATTTGGGCCAACAAAAATACCTGTGCCTAATGAAATATCTGTTGTTGAATTAATTCCATTTTTAAGCCCTGTTTCTCTTGTCACTCATTGGGATATACATTTCTTCACCCTTCTTCCTGATCATCTTTTGGGAAATGCTGACTGATGATGTGCTTGGGAACTGTGGATTCACTTGCATTATGCTTCTGCTGATCATTAATCCTACTCCTCTTGTCACTTCGCAGTCAGGTATTTTTAGCATCATTCTCTGGCAGAAGATGAAGCTCAGCTTAACGTTTCCTCTCAGTCTCTTAAAGATTAATGAAGATGTGTTTTTCTGCTGTTTTAATTGTGCAAACCTGACAGCCTGACAGCATTCATGGGCCCCTGTTTTTATCATGCTGCGATAGCGATGAAGAAAATGTAACATACAGCGTTTTTCAGTTAAGTAGAAAGAAAATACTGGGCTTTAAAAAAAAAACTGAAACCACATCCTGCTTCTATTCAGGATAGACTTTTATAGGAAGTTAAGGTATACAGACATCAGAATTTTGATGCATCTTAATCGTTTCACTTTTTTGAAACTGATATAAAAAAACAACGAAAAAAAAAGCCATTGATTATTGTGTGGACCCACATTGACAATATTTAAGGTATATCCTGTTTGATAATCTGTCATCCCTTGCATTGAGTTGCAACAACTAAAATCCTGTTTTAGAGTGTTGTATGACATAATAGCAGTGTAAGATGCCACCCTAAACCTAACCCCAACCCAAACCCCAAACCCTAACCCTCGCTAAAACTCTAACCCTATGTTGTAACCTTGAACCCAACTGCTGACCCTAACTCTAACCCAAAATCCCAAAACCTTAGCCTTTTCTACCTTGATCTGGTCCTGTATGCAGGTCCAGTCATTACACAAACAGGACCATTAGTCTTCATGTACCACTATGGAACAGCTGTAGCATTAGCCGCATGCATGACTGCAAATAACTGGCCACTTAACTAATTGCACCATGAAAGTGAGGCAGGTGCAGAACGACATGTGTCAGGGGAACCTCCTGGAAAACCCCTATCCAACAAATTTGAATTGCACATGCCCACTATGCATAAACAGCAATAAACATGGTGAGCTATAACAGACAAGAGACAGAAAGAAGATCAAGAATAACAGTTTTTCTGCAGAAGAAATGGACATTTTATTAAAATAATATAGAATGAACAAACAGCCGTTATCACCTCGTCAATTGTCCAAGATAACAAACAAAGAGAAAGGGAACGTTTGGCTAAAGATCTTAAACGAGGTAAATGTGTGTGGCGTTTCCAAGCACACAGTAGAAGACCTAAAAATCAAATAAACAAATATAGCTGCTTTGCGGAACAAGCAGCAATGTCCCAGTAACTCAGTGAATAACACTACAAGCAGTTGTTTTTTATAAACTCCAACATTTCACCTCACTCATCTTGGAAGGATGCAGATGCATAAAGCAAAGAGCCAAGCAAATCTGAAAAACCAACGGCAATGAGCCTTACCGCTTTGAGACTTCGATAGCCTCCCTTATCTCATCTGTTAACTGAAAAATGTTGTGTCTCCTGAATCTAAATTTGCTGTATACCTCCACATCTTCATACCTTTCCAAAGGATTCGTTTGATCCCTAAGTATGTTGTCTTTGCACATGTTGTCCTAGTAACGTATAAGCACGACATCTGACATCCTTTAAACAGCCATTCTACTGTTCTACTTAGTATTTACCATCTTACTCACTGATGTTTGGAGACACTTGTAAATATGAATAAAGTAGTACTACTCAAAAATATTTACACTTAAGCAGCCATTTTTCTCTTACATCACGGAGGAAAGACGGTTTCTCTGTAACAGCTGCACATATATAAAAAAAAACAGGTGATGGAGTGCAGATGGCCTAGTGGTTAAGGTCATGCTTGATATGGTCAAAGTCCTGGAGTGGGCAGCCAAAGTTCAAGTCTGACCTGTGGCGACTTTGCCAGATGTCTCTCCCCACTCTCACCCTTTTTCCTACTCTATCCACTGTCCTATCCTCTCTCATTAAAAGCATAAAAAGCCTGCAAAAATAACTTATAAAAAAAAAAGAAAAAAAAGAAAAAGAAAACAGGTGATAAACCTGTAGTTTCCTTGTAGGTGAATATATAAAATATCTGCCCACATTTCCCTTTACCAGGTGATTCTCAGAATACAAATAGCAAACCTTCTGCTACATTAGCAGTGACTGCGCAAATGATGGACTCACCTGAACAGCAGCATGAGGGCCATGATGAAGGTTCTGAAGTTATTGTGCTCGTTGATGGAACTCTCCCTCTCCTCATCTAGAGCCAGATTCCCAAACAACTACGCACAAACACAGAAACAAGTCAATGAAAATCTACATGTTCTCCAGGTAGATGGTTAAGTTGAAAAAATGAAGTCACAATAGATGCTAAAGAATGTGTTGGTTTGAAGTACTAAAGTAAAGTCTATTCTTTACTTTTGTCAAAGTTCTTTTTACTATATATATATATATATATATATATATATATATATATATATATATATTTTTATTTATTTATTTTTTTTTTCTAGGTCTCGTAACCCCAAATCGTTTTTATCCTAAAATCTCTTACAAATATTACAACATATTTAAACTGAGGTAAGCATCACTTACCTGCATGCCAATAATGGCATAGATGAAGAACAGCATGGCAATGAGCAGGCACACATATGGCAGAGCCTACCAGAGAGGATAAAGGCAGGAAATATTCTTAAGAGCCTTTTTCCCCCCTTTTTTTTCTTTAAACGATTATTAAAGCCTTAAAAAATGACTGTTTGGAAACATATCTTTTACAAGGAAATCCCAATTATTGTGCATTAAAAATAGAAAAGTTCATGTAAGCTCTGGTACAGATTCAAAAGTCATTAACCATGACAGGGAAAAATCAACAAAAGGGTTAGTAATTCATAGCAAATGGAAACATACATTGTATGTCATGTCAATTACAAAATAAAAGTTGAAAAAAAAAAAAATTTTGGACTTATCTTATGACTTACCCATTCCACAATAACCTTTAGTGTAGTACGACACATGACTCTACAAACAGCCCTCTTTTATTCCTTATTAATATCAGTGGCTTTCATTTGATTCTCAAAGAAACATATGTAACTTATTTTATATTTTAATGATACAAATATATGTTCAGTGCAGATCTAGGTGTACATATATTGCATAAACTATGTTTAGTAATACATGTGTAACGCATTTTTCATATGTTTTTGTGTCTAAAAAGTGGGCTGCATCCCACACACCAGTTCGACCAATACGAGTAAAATATAGTTAATTTTCATTTTGTTATGGGATCTAACCCAGAAGGCAGCAATTAAAGGAGCAATCAGCTAGCTGAGAAAATACTACTGAAATAACCTCTCCACTGCCATGATATTTTTGTTATGTTTACATTATGTTTGTATGTTAATGACCAAATACCTTGAAGGACTGGACGAAGGTCCATAGGAGGATGCGGATAGTTTCTCCCTGTCGCAGAAGCTTGATGAGGCGAGCTGCTCTAAACAGCCTCAGAAAGCTCAAGTTGATGAAATTATTCTACAGAAGAATAAAAGAAGAAAGTTAGTTTCTGAGAGTACATAGAAAACCCGCACAACCTCACTTTACCAAACACAAAAACAAAACTGAACCAAACAAAAACAACAGTAGTAGAAAGAGGAAGGGGATAAGGCGTCAAACCCAACTAAACCAACATAATTCTTTGTGTTGGGTTGAAGTAGAAATGAGAAAAAGACAGAGTAAAAGTTGAAAAGACAAAAAATAAGAAAGAGAAGAAAGTTGGAAAAAGAAATTCAGAACTTAAAAAGTCTAAAGGTCATCATCCAATCTGGTAAAGCAGAAGATTTTTCTTTTCATTTTTTTTTCATTTTTTTTTTTTAAATAGAACCAAATGCACTGATCTCTGGGGGGCAAGCAGGCCACACAGGATGGAGCACAGTGCACTGTGCCTGTCAACCACACACACACACACACACACACACACACACACACACACACACACACACACACACACACACTAGAGCATGGCTTGGAAGAGTCTAAAATTTAACTCTTAAAACTTTGAATAGGTCCAAATTTGGTGATCCTTGTTCAGACAACAGCAGCCATTGTGTGTCGGAATTAGACGGTTTCACATTTGTGTCGAGTTTTTGAAGGTGAGTGTGTGTGTGTGTGTGTGTGTGAGAGAGAGAGAGACAGACAGAGAGAGAGAGAGAGAGAGAGAGAGAGAGAGAGAGAGAGAGAGAGAGAGGAATGATTTTAGGCATTTATTGCAGAAATTTATAATTAACAAAACTTTGTCTTCAAGAATTTGGTGAAATAGAAAAAAAAAATCATGTGTTCAAAAAATGCTGAAACTTTAAGGATATGTGAGTTACATGTGGTTCCTTATTTGAAGGTGCTAATGGCAACATACAAAAAATACTGGTTGTTTTTGAATATTTTACCAGTATAAAGCCCCTACACACTATGGCGCTGTGGTCTTGATACAGATTGATACTGATGGAATACTTTTTGTGTTGTGCTTTTTTTTTTAGTGTAGACTAATGTAATGCACAGCAGCCAGACTCCTTTAATAATGTCCTTACATTGTGTGGCCAACAGGCAAGGCAAGTAGGGATCATGAGGAGGGAGAGGAGGGACAGGCGGAAGGAGGGAATAGCAAACAACCTCAATGCAGGCATAGTTTTGCGCAGCAGCAAACTTTTTGAAGAAAGAACTGGCCCACATGCAGACCAGTGGGCGTCAGTGTGGCCAAGCATAAAACAAATGATTTATACATTCCCCTTATTATCTGCACTAAAAGTGTCTGATCAGATTTGATCAAACGTCTTCATATCCAGTCAGAAAATAAACTGAGTGCGGTAAAATATTAGCTGCTAAAGTCATATGTTTTAATTTACTGCAATGATGAGGAAATTTACTGCATCAGAACTTCCTTAGTTTAAAGAGAAAAAAAACCTTTAGATTTAGCCCCACTAACTTCATAGACAGCTCTGTTAATCTGTCACTGACATCCTTGATGACTGGAACTCAAACTGGTCTCCCAAGTTGAATGCAAATAAGTACAAGACCTGATTTTGGTATCAGAAGGTTTTTGATATGAGTTTGTTCTTTGAATATTATCACAATGAAGCTTTTCAGAGAGCAAAGACTAAACAAAAGCAACAGTCAGACAGAGGAAGGCCATTGCAGGTCCATTTGGCTTCTAAAAGTGCTGGTCAAGCTTCTAAAATGTGCTTGTGAAAGGAAGTCATCGCCAGATGTCCTTTATTTGCAAATAATGGGCCAGATAGAGAGAAATAAGAGATAACTGCTGGGCTGCACATATTCTTAATCATGATCCTGTTGGGCTGAACTTTGTTATATTTGTTTAAAATATAGAATAACTCAAGTTCATGAATCAGACTGTACTAATGATATTAAAGGTTTTACATGTTTTTTTTCCTTAATTGGGAGTGTTTCAATAGTGCACCTGTATACGCCAACCAGGGCA
This sequence comes from Labroides dimidiatus, assembly GCA_030710495.1. NCBI lineage: Eukaryota > Metazoa > Chordata > Actinopteri > Labriformes > Labridae > Labroides > Labroides dimidiatus. The sequence continues at coordinate 28,949,913 of CM061145.1, forward strand.
AAACACTAAAAGATCATCATCATCCAGGAAGCGCATGCACTGGGGTGAAGGGTTAAGTAGGTCTGGGGGAGGGAATGACTGGGGGTAAGGAATGAGCACACATGACCAATGAGGATGCAGCAGAAAGCTTTGAGAGATAAATTACAAACCAACCGGATTCTACATGTTTGAAGATGTAGAAAGATGAATGAGGAGGGAGGTTTTTAAAGACAGGTTTTTTGGGTAAGTTGAAGTACACAGTGAGTGAGTGGGAAACAGTTTTTCAAGAGGGGTTGGTCGTGTGTTTTGTTGGGCAGGGGCATGGGGCGAAACACACACCATCACCATCATTATCATCATCATCATCATCATCACAGCACCACCACCACATGTCATGGCGCAGCACGGATGGAGAACACGATGAAGGATTTCATAGTGCATTTTGATTGGATGGATTTTTATCAGAGGAGGAGGGGAGTGGGCGAAGGGCGCCAACAAAGTAGAGAGGTTTAAAGAAAGCATGTAAAGAGATAGAAGAGGAAGACGGAATCATTATGGGTGTCATTAAAAAGGCTGTGAAACACAACTTCAAGTCAAACAACAACAGATACAGTGAATCAACCTCTCTTTGGTGCCAGCAGTTCATCAAAATCATGCTGTAACATTTAGACGGTAAGCTGGAGCTTTTGATGAAAGTGGTTAGACACTGGTCTGACCTCCCATAAAATTTAAAGTGATTAAATGTTGATATATTCATGTACTTTAAATAAACAGATTAAGGTATTTCAGCTTTCCATTTATTTCCCCCTCTGACCTGATTTTTTCCCCCCTCCTCTCCACTGTTAGAGTTACTTTTATGTTGTCAGTTCTCCTTTTGTCAGCAGCTTTTAAGAGTAACTACTGACCTGGTTTTCAGCAAATTTATTATAATGAGGTGTTGCACTAGGGCTGGGCAATATATCGATTAATTTAAATTATTTTCTGCAAAAGATTTAAAAAATTAGTTAGTGCGATTTAATTTCTTGCCCTAGTCCAATTGTAAGTTTTTGCAATGTTTGAAAAATGAACAGTTTTCATGATGGTAGGCCCTGTTCGGTTTTAAAAAAGGACTTTTAAAGGCTTGTTTTTTTTTTTAATGAGATCAAATATTGATCAGAGAGTTTCATGTTAATATACTGTGAAAATACTCAGCCGCAAGTGTTTACATCAAACCTGCTAATGTTTGAACTACATAATCAACATTTTATGACACACACTTTAACTTTAAGCGGGAACTTCTGTTCGGTTTGGGAAAACATTTAGACAATATAGATGCAAACTTGATTCATGTAATTTTTGTATCACTGGGAGTGTTTTTTTGTTTTGTTTTTTTTTAAGAGGGGAAAAATTCAATTCAAATTGTTAATCGAGTGTTGTGGAAAAAAAAATCTGTGAACTTTATTTTTAGTGATTTTTTTTACTGATTCTTCTCCCATGCACGTCTTAACAAACAGATATCCTGTTTTGGAAAGCAAAGATGTTTTTTATGCTGGAAGGTCTTTTTTTCCCCTCTATGTAATCAATTGGCTGTTTTTTTCTTGCCGCTGTCCATCAGCAGCATAAAAAACAAAACTGGTCTTCTTATATTAATTGTCTATTTGGTGGAGGTTTACATCCCTAGGTCTCCAAATACTCTTCCAATAAACCAGTGTGCACAAGGTGCCTCTTTAAAAAAGCAACCAGCCATTGTTACTGTGTGATCACTTGAAGTTTTCATCTCATTATCTAGCTTGAGCCGCAGGGATCAGGTGTTCTCAACCACCAGATTAGCTGCTGGCAGAGAATCAATCAGATGTCTGAGATGATCAGTTCACGCAGCATTGATAGCAATAATGTCTGCTCAGATAGCTAGGGAGTAAACTGAAGGTGTCCTTAATAAACTGAAAACCAAGTTGCTCTGGAGTAATCAGCAAAACAGATGCTAATTGAGTCAGTGTGAGAAAGGAAGATTTCAGTGCATGTCAGAGGGATTCTCTGAGTTCAGAAAAGAATCATTGATGCAATTAAACAAGAAAAAAAATCTATATCAGCTGACATCAGAGAGAGGCTGAAGTTTTGACTGAATTCTACATATGTTGAGTCTTATATTTATAACCATATTAACACAGAGAGACATGCTGACGAACAAAGAGAACATCACATTAACAGTGAGGTAAATATGAATTGTGTTCACACCCAACACCTCATAAGAGCTGTGAATAATACAGATAATCCTGTGTAACCAATCTGATTTTAACAGTCTGTTGTTCGGTACGACAGGGGCTGTGTTCAAGGAAACATAGAAAAAGGGTCTGTGGTGCTCTTCAGTATGGGGGGATCCAGGTTTAAACTTCTTGAAAAGAGCTGAGGCACCCAGATATCCGACGTGTTAAACCATAGGATACATAGGTTTACAGTGTTATGTTACAAAGAGGTTTTCTTTTATATAAAAGAAGCATAGAATCCTGGTCTGAATTGGTTAGTTTTTCTCATTTTTTCTAATTTTCTCAGTTTTTGGCTCTTCAAATCTTTAGAAGACTTCCATGTAAAATCCAACTTGTGCATTCTGCAAAATTAATTACAAATTACTTGATTTTGTTGTTTTTAATCTACTTTGATTAAGAAAACATTTTTGCATTAGTGGTTTCCTGTTAACCTTCATGGGAAGCAGCTGGGGAATCTCTTTGTATCTGACCTGATGAAGGACTCAATGAATAAAACACAAAGGTGTGTTTTTTCCACAACTCTGTAACCCTGAAACATGAAGGCTTCAATTTAATGACCCTCTGAGTATCTCTCAGGTCTTTTGAAGAAAGAAACATTTCAAGTCATGCTTGACAAGAAAATTTAAGAAGATTTGAGCAATGTAATGTAAATGATAAACTACTTGAGTAGATGATTAGTTTAGCTAGCTGTTAAGGCACCTAACCTGATGGTCTTACAGAGCGTAACAATGGTTTTGTGTCATTCATAATTATGCAATATATCATTTGGTTTTTCAGTGATGCTGTAAGCTTGGAATTACACACCTACTATTTTTTTTTGTGTGAAATAATCACAAAATCTTTTTCTAAAAACACCAAAAAATTTACAGATACATTTCAAATTCAAGATGATGAGTTTGTATGAAAGTTGAGCCTGTTTTTGCTTTCAAGGAGTGCTTTGAGAAGCAGGGGGATGATGATAACTACAAAACAAAAAAAATGGGTTTCCCCATGATTAGACTGGAAGGGGATCATGTTACCAGAAATACAATCAAGGGAATCCTTCAGATGAATTCCAAATGTATAGTCACTAAGAACAGTAAATGAACAGGAATGATCTGGTTGAATCGTGTTTTGAGTCCACAGAACCTGTTCTATGTAAAAAATACAATTACAACAGATCAATTACAACAAACAAGCGTACTCTTGTCCCAACACTCCCAAGCACTTACCCATATTTCTGTTACTAAAATGTCAGTGATGCTTCCAAGGACAGACACAAAATCAAATATGTTCCAGGCATCTCTGAAATAATTCTGTGGGGGAAATGGGGAAAAAAGAAAGATGTATTAAAAAAGACAGGGACCTGGAGCAGGTAACCAATCACATCCTCAGAGAACTGAAGCCAGCGGCCCTTAAGGGACATGCCTCTGGCCGGTGTTGGTGTTGTTACTATGGAGACAGACCGAAATCAGGGTGATAGCGTGACTGCTATGCAACACGTTATGCTCAGGGTTGTTTAGGGACAGACGCTCTGGAGCTGTCTACTAAAATAAGCAGGTTTATAAATAAATAACAAGATGATGTTTCCAGCCTTACCAGAGGGCCGAAAGCGATGATCTTCAGGATTGATTCCATGAAGAAAAAGGTAGTAAACACGATGTTCAGGTTCTTCAGGACGTTATCATACGTTTCTGATGCACCATCAAACTGCAGACAGCACCAAGATGGAAAGAGTGTGTAAATAGTAGAAGCAATTGAGAAACTAAGAAGTGTGTGTGCACTGTGTAAAGATATAAGGAAGCTGCAAACTTTCTCCAGATAAAGTCAGAAGGGCTTGTTGTGTGTGAAGGATTATTAAGTCCATAAAAAAAACTAAATTAGTTCTTAAAGTAGTAAGTTTGACTGTTAGGGAAATGCTTTTTCACTGAAGAAGTGTAAATCTGATGGAGTCAGGACAAAAAGTAGATTTGATGTAAAACTCAAGACCAGAGGGGAGTAAAAAAGGGCCACTGTTATGTCTTCCTCACAGAGTTTGAAGTTACAAATATTAACATTTAACAACTTATCAGAATTAAATAAAATCAGGAACAACTTCAGGCCTTTTTTCCTCCAAATAAATATGGAAGCTTAGTGCCATAATAAGTGTTAAAAAACCTCCCTGAATGACTGCTGAATTAATGAAGCTAACATTTTTTTATTATATTACAAAAAGGGCTGTTTAACTGTTATTGTTTTAATCCCAATTAAGCCCACATTTATGATCTTTTCCTACCTTAGATAAAAAAAGTTTTCAAGGTCTTACTGCTCTTTTCCAAATTAGCGAAGACCAATGGGGTTTTTTTTTTTCAAATAAGAGTCTATGTCTATTATTATTGCAACAATTCAAAACAATGACAAACACTGTTAAGAAAGTTCTCCAGAATACCCTGAAAGATACTGCACACTCATAGAAATCTGCTAAAAGCCTAACAAGAAAAAACTAAGCCCAATAAGTCAGTCAATGCAAAAGCTCCTTCCAATCAAAATACTTCTGTTACTAAAAGGAGACAGGCATGTACCTTCATCATGAGGACGATGGTGTTGAGCGCGATTAGAGCCATGATGCTGTACTCAAAGGGGGGCGACACCACAAACTGCCACATACGATACTGAAAGCTGAGTTTATTCTTTGGCATGTGGCGTGTCAGGGGTCGGGCGTTGATAGCAAAATCAATACACGCCCTCTGTGGGTGAAGAATAAGTTTTAAGAGGACGTTAACTCTTGTCTCTTAGACGCATGAAGATGCACTAGAAATAACCACTAAATCTTTCCTCACCTCATTCTTTTCTAAACTGTAGTCCTCCATCATTTTATCCCCCTGTTCCTGGAAGGTGATGATGATGAGAGCCACAAAAATGTTTACGAAGAAGAAGGGAAAGACAACAAAGTACACCACGTAAAAGATGGACATTTCCATCCGGTAACCTGGGCTGGGGCCCTGATTCTCATAGGTGGAGTCCACTGAATGTTTTAACACCCTGCAAGAGGAACAGAAAAAAAGAAGAAGACATAGGAGTTATTTGTTTCAGAAGTTTTTTGTTTTCGGGGGGGTTGGGGTGGGGGTGGTATAAGTGCAAGTCACTCACTCTGGCCACCCTTCTCCAGTGGAGACAGTGAAGAGGGTGAGCAGGGCCCAAGCCACATTGTCGTAGTGAAAATCGTACTTCTTCCACTCCCGTTTCAGTGCTTTGACCTCATCTTTGTCATAATCCAAGAATTCGCCCCTGAAGAAAACAAAGTTTAAAAACAAAACTAATCAGTATTATTCATTAAAAACAGGTCAAATTATTGCATCTAAATCCTCCATTCCCTAACAAATTCTGAAAAGTTAAGTTAGTGTACTCTTGAATATCATCTCTCAGTGCAATAGTTCTTACAATGCTCTTAATCTCCTCTAGGTGGCAGCATCTGCACATCTGTAATTAGCTGATTTCTCAAATGAAGTATCTTTGGCACCAAATGCGTACATAATACGTAAATAAATTTAATACAAAATAATTATGATACTCTTATTCCTCTTAACCCTCTTTATATTTACAACTTTTAAAAGGTTCTCTCAGTGGAATACCTAAGTAAAAAAGGTTCTGTTGGAAGAACTGGAGGGTCAAATGAACACAACTGAAGGCTTTTGGAAAGCCCAAGTGCTTGAGTTGGTCAAATATGCTCATGTGGGCTGGAGTATGAACACAGCCTTTCTAATCTTTAACTTTAACATCTATGAAAAATCATGTATGTCTCTACAGAAAGCCACCTGAGTAGGGAAAGATACTTTTGATAATGTTACTACTTTAAATATCCACATCATCCAACTTCTACATCCTCTGTTGGAGAAGTTTTGTTGGAGCTGGTGAGCTTTTAGTTCTGGGGGGTCACTTGCTTTTCTGCCTTTATTTGATAGGACAGCTTGATAGTCAGAAAATGTGGGAAAAGAAAGGGAGATGACATGCACTAAACACTGCTGGAAGCAGCAATAAATCCTACGACTGGTGAAGACTGTAGCCACTGTATACATGGGATAACTTCCCTACCTACTGAGCTAAGCCCAGAGTAACGCTAATCTGCCACAGAGCTGATCCTTTAAACTAGGTCCTTTAAACTAATCAACATATTTCTCCAATATTTTTAAGAAACAAAAAATTTGTGCTATTGTAGATTGTGGTGCTGAACCAACCTGCAGTCGCGCTCAAATTCTTTCGACTCATCGGTGCAAGAAAAGAATCGGCCTTTAAACAGCTGCACGGCCACCACAGCGAAGATGAACATGAAGAGCATGTACACGATCAAGATGTTCAGCACGTTCTTTAGTGAGTTGACCACACAGTCAAACACAGCCTGGAAAGCAGAAATATACACATTTACAAAACTATATTTCAGTCACATTTTATTGCTTATCTACTAGCATAAAAAATATGAATTAAACTTGACTTAACTTTGGGAAAAATATGATGCTTACTTTGATTTAAAAAGACCTGGCCAAATTAAACATTGTTTAAAGTCTGTTCCCAAAGACCTTCTCTATATTTCATTTCTAATGCTATCTATTTAGCTATCTCTAAAACTGATAAGAGATATTTTGGAATTACTAATACATTTTTTGATGGCTCAGTGGAATGTTTTGTGCGGTCTTAACTTCACCTCTTTGCAGTTCTTTTAGAATAGTTATTAATGAGTTGGAGTCAGCATTTTTAATATGACCACCAGATCACACTTTATGTTGCTTTTTCAGAAACCAGTGGGTTATGTCACTGAGATTATGAATGCAGTTTATGCAACCTATGCCTCAGTTGCAGGGAGTAAACAGAAGTTAGAATACCCCCCCCCCCCCCCCCCCCCCATCTCAAAGCACATACTTCAGCTGAATTCAGATTAACCTTACCTTCAGTTTGGGGAGGCGTTTGATGGTTTTTAGAGGACGCAGCACCCTCAGCACTCGAAGGGACTTGATTGTACTAATGTCTTTGCCCTTGCTGCTCCCTCTGTGGGCCAGCCAGAGAACAACAATAACAGACAGTTAACAGGTCAGAAAGGAGGGAATAAACCATTTTCACATGACAGCAGTTTTCCTCTGATGCCACAAAGACTGGAAAGCATAAAGACTGCTCTGACTCTGGTTCACGTATTGGAAAATTAATGTGAATCTGATGAATCATATCATTATAGCCCCCCCCCATTCTGAGAAAATAAATAAGCTTTTAGAACAATTTTTCAAGTTCAACTTGATATTGTCAGACAACAGCCAACGTTAGCATTCAAAGTCTTCCTAGCTAACCAGCTAACAGTAAAGTAAGCTTGCAAGTGGTAATGTTAGCTACACTATTTTGCTAACATTAGTGCTGGGAAAGCTGCTGTTTTTCTGGGATAAAGACTCTGTTTCCCATGAGCACTTGCACCCCCCTGTCGTAAAGATGTGACTCTCAGCAAGGGGTGCGTTTCTCTTTGAAGCAAATGAATGGAGAGCAGATCTTCCTTTTAGAGGTAATTTTCATTGTTCAAGACAACGTTTTACCCGGATTTAAAGTGACGAGTTAATGCATTTACAGGTGGTTACATAACGCAAATGTAAGAACCATGACAACGATCAAATTTTGTTAACTCAGTTTGTACCGTAGTTGTACCGTAACATGTAACGTTAGTGAATCTTGGTTATGTCCTACAAGTGCTCATCCACCAACTCCAGCCTCACCAAGCAGAGCAAAACGTAACCTCACTAATCATTTTACTGACAGACTCTCAAGTTTGATCAGATTACTGCAGTATAACTGCTGCATGTGGGCTGACATGAACATTGTCACAAACAGTTTAGCCTGTGTTTTAGCCTTTAGCTCATGTTTTAGCCTTTAGTCTGTGCTCTATCGCTCTCCTGTATAGCTTTCTTCTGCTCTTCTTTCCTTTTTCTTTTTGACAGTTCAGCTCCAGTGTCCACCATCACTACAAAATAAATCCAAGAAATCTTTTTTCATCAGAGAAAAACACAGATCTGTGTGGAGTTGTCATAGAAACTATGTGCCATAAATCCATCCGGTCCTGGACTACCCGACCACAGAAACTGTGTAACAGCATTTATAAATAATCTATTTTGATGCTAATAATATCATTTTAGATTGTGGATACGATCAGGCATATATCTAAAGTGAGACTTTCTCAAGATCACTTAGAAAGTCCTCACCGGGACTTTAACATAAATGTTAGTTAGAAAGTAGTTAACTGCTAATATCAGCTGTTGTGACTGAACTATTCGGACATTTCCGTTAAATATTTTGTTTAAAATTAGAATTTATCACTTTCTAGCAAACAAGACAAATGCCATGTTAGTGTTACATAAAAAAGCATAACTACAGCAATTGGGGCTTCCAAGCCTGAGCATGTCATGAGAGGAAAATGGCTGCCAAGTGAAAACGATGAATAAAAAAACAGAAATGGCTCCTACTTAACTCTCGGCTACTATCATCAACCGTTTTAAAAATAGCGGATGAGGAATATAAGTTATATTAATCATAACCAGTGTAGTGACAGACAAACATGAATCAGTAAAAGAACATTTCATCAGGTACAGTTTTTTTTCTTCTGCAGGAAAAGGAACATTTAAGTGCACGTCAAACATGAAACCAGTGTTAGGGGAGGCGATCAGCAACCTGACTGTTTGGTTTCATGGACATCAAGAAGCAGCCTTGTTTTTTTTTTAATTTTTCACCATTGACATACAAAGAAACATTCAGTCATTTAATATCCACAGGCATCTCCCGGCAGAGTGCCCAGCCAAACCTCTTTCTTTCTTTTTCAGTCAAACGCTGTTTGTGGTTCTTCGGAAGAAATGGGATTTTGAGATGTGGACACATGAGGTTTGTAAGTATTACATGTCTACGATTATGTACATATGATCCTGAGTCTGGATTACAGTAAATGTTTCACATAGCTTCCTTTCATTTCAGTCTAGATTTAGGAAAGGTTTTTCCTCTTTGTCTGTTTTTCCAGCCTGTACTGCAACATAAGTGTGGGGAGCAAGTACAGGAAATGGAGGCTATGTGAGACTTATTTGGACATGTGATGCCTTTTGCAAAATATGGTATCTCATGTCAAACAACACCAACAAACACAGGGCACCAATAGCATCACTGAGCCATGAGAGCGATCAGCGGGGATCGTTAACAGGCCGAAAGACAAACTCCCTCAGGTGTGAATTTTAATGCGCTTGTTCCCGCCTGGAACAACCTAACTGAACGTTTTGCTTATGATTTGTATGCCCATAAACCAATTTCAGTGAGGAAAAATTGGGGTGTCAAAGAAGTAAATAGCCAAGTTGATCTGTACTGTAAGTGGTTGGGTAATTTAAAAAAAAAAAAAAAAGAAGAAGCATGATGTACTTGGACACCTGCCAGAACTGAGCAGAAGAGAGGTCATCCATCAAGGCTCACTCTTTGAATATGAACTCAGTTCCCATGGCAGAAAACGGAAGACAATTCAGTTCTAGGTTGATTGATTGAGTCTCTCTCTCTCTCTCTCTGTGTATGTGTTGGTGTGTGTGTGTGTGTGTGTGTGTGTGAGAGAGAGAGAGAGAGAGAGAGAGAGAGAGAGAGAGACTCAATAGATAATCAATAGGCCTCCTTCTTCTTAAGTTGAGCAGGACTGAGGTCTCTCTATCAGAGCAGCTGGAGAGTATTAGAGTAAAGCCCAGTAAGGCCAGTGGTGTTCTAAAATTAAAATGTCCTGAAACTCTCACACACTCACTCACACACACACTCAATCACACTCTACATTCATTGGGCAGCCGCTCTCTGAGTTTCATGTTGGATCTATGAGCTCGTCGGCACTGGTGAACTGAAATGGGGCTTTCCTTGGGTGAATATCAAACATTTGACACCAGTGAGACTTAACAGGGGCTGTAAAAGTCTTAACGTGTTTGTCTATTAAACACAACACTTGCTGATTTGGATCTCTGATACCAAAAATGATGGATGTACTATATATACTTTTATCATGTGGGATAATGTAGTTATAACATGAAGCAGTTCAGTTCATGTTAAGCAGCAGCGATATAAACCTGTTTTGGGCAGACTGAGGCTCATCCAGTTTTCCTGCCCATAGAGAACAGAAAAAACAGCTATTTTCTGTGTGAGGAAGAACACAAAACTTTTTACAGCCACCTTAAAAGCCGTCATGGTGCACCTGTTTGATGACCAAACAATTTAAATAAGTTTAGGTTAGGTGGGTTTGGTGACACACAAACTTTAGGGATTTTTTTTCTTTCATAAAACCTGTGGGTATCATATAAAACCTCCTGAAATCAAAACCTATAAGGAAACTATTGTGCTGTCCAGATGGTTTTCTACGGTATATGAAGTATAATTGACTGTATAATGATGGGGCAGTGAGCACGAACGATCAGAAGAACAAAGAAAGAAAGAGAGAGAAGCTAATTTGATTCGGTTGGTGGAGGGCAGGGGCAGAGCGGAGGAGTAGGAGGAGAGATGAGGAAGAACTTTACCGGGTGGTGCTCCTGTTGAGTTTCACCGATGGTGGAGACAGCGAGAGTCAGTGAAAGCGACAGAAAGAAAGACAGTGACAGAGACAGTAGAACAGGAGGAGGAGTAAAAAGGGAAAAGAAAGGAAGGAGGAGAACACACATAGAAAGACAGACAGACATACGCACATAAACAGGGACACACATAGATAAAGAGAAAGACACACGAAAACACACATGACAAGAGAGAGGGGGGTTTGGCAGAAACAGGAAAAAAAGTACATCCATATGAGAGACAGACAAAGAAGGAAAGACAGCAAGATGGACATACCTGCTCAGAACCCCCCCCCCCCCCCCCCACACCCCCCCCCCCCCCAACTCATTTACACACATCAGTTTCTTTAAATTCAGCCCTCCCATACCCACTCCTGTCTCCATGAAGTCTGGATGGGACGTCTACGTACTTGTCTGACAAGTTAAATTGGCGGCGTTTCAAGTTTTCTATCTCATATTGCACAATTTACTCATCTAGGTGTATGCACACTACAAAATGTGTCAACTGATAGATTGATACATCACTAACTTTAAAAGATTTTTTTTTTCCAAGAGCACAAATAAAACAATCATTGAGCCACATTAATCTGCCTAAACAGACCTAACTGTGAAGATATAAATTACATTTTCAACGTTGTTAACCTAAAACAGGCTGTAGTAGTGTGCAAATACTCTTAAAAGGAGCCTTACATAATCTGACAAGTAGATATTACTGGTTTAACATTGCTGTTTTTTTATATTATTGGTGAAAGTTATCTTTTTAAATAAAACTTGCAGAGAACCTGTGTTTTAAATTTGTATTCTAAAGGATAACTTGGCTTGTATTTGAATGCTGTTCAAGGTTTGTGTACTTGAAGGTGTAAAGCTCTTAGATTTTAACCTTTACATTTTTCAATGTTAAGCTCAGAATTTGGTTTTGAATACTTAAGTTTAAATCAGAAGAGGTATGTTCTTGGGTGATTTACATGCATATAATACAATGGGTTTAATACCACTGTTTTTAAATCAACCATTCTTAAAAATATCTTAAATATTGTACAATAGGCTAAGATCAGTTAGATATAACCTTAAATAAAGTACTATACATGTAACATGAAGACATTTTCTCATCTGATCTTGTTGCTGTAACTCATGTCTTGCAATTAGATAACATCTTATTGCGTCATCATTAATTCTCAAGTAGCGTCTTAAGACCTACAATAAAGGCCCTCCAGTGAAATCTGGCCCCTCTGCTTGTACAAACCGTCCTTCCCTCCCGGCAGTCTTCTTCAGTGCTACACCAACTCTATGAAGAATTACCTTCACGGTTGGAAGAAGAATCTCGATTGCTGCATCCATTTACACCGATTCTTATCTTATCACATCATAATGATCAATTAGACCAGGCCTACAGCACAAATTGCCCTCATTAGATGTGCAATCATCTAGTGGGGTTTTATCAAAGCTCTACTGCATGCAAGTCTGCACAGGGGCAGGAATACAAGGCTGGTTCCAGGTTTTCTTGACATGTTTAAGCACATAGGGATACACTCAGGACATCCATCATGAGTGGAGACTCAAGAAACCAGGATTTGTGTGTGTTATTCCATACACACACACACACAATGAGCAGAAAGAAAAATGCATCTCACAGAGTACTGCAACAGCATGCAGTTCCCTGTTTTTCATTCAGAGTTTATCTGGAGGATGAAGGGAGCCAGAAGCACATTTTTTTGTGTGTTTAAACCCATAAAAATATGAAGCCATTGCACTATGACCATGCTAGCACTCTTCCCTGTACAATGGTTCTGTCATGTACCTGTTTAGAAAAATTTCATGCGTCAAAGTGGAAATTAAAAAGGTGACTGTGAAGTTTTTGCCCCGAAGAAGCAAATCTGTAGAGTAGCTCAGCTTTACAGCAGATGGTTGGAGCAAGAAGGCAAAGGAGGAGAGATGATAAGAGGAAGAGACAGGTTGGAGATAAAAGACGAAGGTAAGCTGACCAATGAAGAGGGAGCAACCTTAAAAGGATGAACAGAAGGACAGAGAGGGCGAGGGAATGATGGGGAGGAAGGACGAGTAGGAAGGGAACTAGCGGAGGAAGGCAGGAGGCATCTTTACTTTGGCGGGGAGTCATGCAGTGGAGGGTGCAGCAGTGGAGTGATTTTTTACAATACAGCAAACTCTGACTGAACATTTCACTTTTTGCAAAATCATGCCAAACATTATCCAAATCAGTCTATAACTGGCAATGCCTCAAGGCTCTTAATTTGCAAATTTACTGTGTCTGAAAAATTTGATTTGGTCTCACAGAAATATGCGATGTGAGCATTTCATTTAACCTCATTTTAAGTTGGTGGCAGCAAGGTACTGTGGTAAAGTTACTTGTTGGTATCGATGAAATTATGCCATTTGGAAGTCACTGAAGATATATATATATATATATATATATATATATATATATATATATATATATATATATATATATATATATATATATATATATATATATAAATCCATTAGTTCTACTTTCAGTCAGGTACAAACACAAACACACACACACACACACACACACACACACACACACACACACACACACACACACACACACAAAATTATCTTTAGTGAAAAATAAAATCTAAAACCATCCTTAAATTCTAATCACTTAGCTTTATGCCCAGTAGTTTTATGTCACTGTAATAAAGACAGCATGACATAAAACATTAAGTGTCACAAAGCAGTTTTTTTACAATGAGACCGGACATAATGTAGGTAATATCAAATACACGTAAACAAACAAGTAGCTTTGTTGCTTATACCAAACTACGCTGTGACAGCGCCTTGTGATCCCAGGACAGAAGAGCTACAGAGCATGAGCTCCATTCACTGGCACAGTTCGGTACCACCACCACATAATGCTGTGACATGAGGTTCTGGTCATTTCGTGTATTTCTGTGATACCAGTTGGAATTCTCTTGTCTGAGTCTGTTACTTAGCTTAAAACTCATATCTTCTTTGCAGGTTTTGGCCATCGTCTTACTGTGATGTGAAACTGTATATACAGGGAGGATGATGGCTCAGCTGTGAAATGTTAAATCAAAGTTGTATATCATTTCAAAATTTATATCACCTGTTTTTTGAAAGCTTTGCTGGAAAAAAAAGTTTGCATGTGCATCATCCTCATTCTGTTTGAGTTGTTTCTTAAGGTTGGCTGTCAGTGTGAGCTGAGAAATTGAGATTGCGAACAGGAGTTACATTTGGCTAAAAAATAACGTTGTTCTTCGCATGTTCAAACTAAGCCGCTGTGTTTGGACTATTCCTTTTCATTCCTTTAATAAATGACATCACTGTAAAGATGGGAAATCGCTTTATCACTTTTTGCTTCATAATCGTGTTGGTTGGTACTTGTCTGCACATGGAATTAAACAGTGACATAGTCTTATTTGCTGGTCTATATGAGGTACACTTCCTTTATACCGTCTGACAGAAGGGTACAGGGACTAACAAAATTCAGCACCATGACCAATTTTTACAATCAGTTGCAAAGGTCAGAACAAAAATGGGGGAAAAAAGCATTTAAATTTGCTGTTAAATTTGTTCTGTAACTTATTATTAAATGTTTTTAAGGTTTTGCATTCACCACATGTATTTTGTTTGTATGTATGGTTTCTCATTGTTTCTCAGAAGCCTCAACTATTGCTGCTTAACTTGGCCAGGACAATTTTAAAAAATCTCAGTTCATATCTCCTGGTTTATAAAAAAGTTCAAATAACAATAAAAAATAAATTGATCGAAAGATTGATCGGTAATGTAAGAGAAGAAACTGGCCAAAAGTTAGGCTAACTTGGTCAATGAGTCACAGAGCTGATATTTTTTAATTTATTTCAAAAACAAGCAAACATGCAAAAAAAAAATTGATTTAATTTTTAATTTTGATTTAAGTTACTTTGAAATGACAGCACAAGGCTTGGTTAAAACAATTGTAACTCTACTTCAGTAGTTAACCTCTGCATTTATCATAGGCTTTACATTTTCAGTAAGAAAAGTAGAAAAAAAAATTCTCATGTTATCCTCACATTAAAAGGAAAAGTATCCCACCTGGACAATTTTCATTTCTTAACCTTTTGTGGCATCAATGCATTCTCTTTGATATTTATACAGTAGGGACCCCAGTAAAATAAACATTGCATTCAGTTTGACACCCTGACCATAGCTATCAGCTCTACTATCCACAAAACATATATAACTGCTACATGTTTTTGCCTGTGACTGACTCTGAACATTATTGATATATTATCAGTGGTGCAGACTGCATCACGTTTTGTCAGGTTCATGCAGTCATTGAAACAAACATGCACTGTACATCCACTGAGGCGAGGAGGATGCACACACAAACTCTTTTTTTCCTCTCAGTCACTCTTCAGACATACGTTCAGTCCCTCCAGTTGCATTTACCATACATATTTATAACATATGTATTTATGTATACTACTTTGCATAATAACAAATCATTCCACCCACCACATCCTACCCCAACATGCCTCCATCCTCCCCTCCCTCATGTAGTCTGACTTCCCCGGGTCGTGCAGAGGAAGGAGAGTTAAATACCTGGACCTCCGGGTACATTAACATGGTCGGAACGACGGGTAAGGATATGTGTTTGAGTGTGTGGGGGTAAAAGAGAGAGGGTAAGGTGGGACAGGGCGATGAGCCGAGGTGATGATGTTCCTCCCTGTGTTGAATAGATAGCCTGGGCACTTAAAGGGTTAAAGGTGTCTCGGAAGCCCTCACCCCCACGGTCTGACCAACAGGGACCTCCAATCAGGGGGACGAAATGATGAAGGGGGAGAGGGGTGTGGCTGGTTTGGACAGCAGAGTGTTGGCTAATGGTTTTGGAAAGGTGCAGTGGAAAGGTGTGTGTGGATGTGTAAATGATAACAGGTTATGGTGTTTAGTTAAACAGTGATAAAAGCTGGGTTTGGGAGGGGATAGCAGGGATTGAAAAAAGGCTCGGAAGAAATGGGTCACACTTGTTCCCAAAATACAGCAAAAAGCTTGAACGTAAGCATGCTAACAATCTGAACAAAGACAAACAAACTCTTGCATTTTTACATTGTTAGTGTGATCAACTTTCAGATAAATAGACTGGAAGTCAAATATTCTGGATCAACAACAACACACAGAGTTGCACACAGCTCTGTGTGTTACTACTACAACTTCTCCAGGAACAGTATGAATTTACATCTGGCTTGTAGAGATTGACCAATGCCTTGTTAAGCGACTGGGTAAGGCTCAGCTTGGCAGGGATTAATGCCAGCATTTTTCAGACAAAAACTTACTGCTGGTGTTTCTTTTCATTTGCAAGTTGCCTGTTTTGAGTATCTTTTAGTATATCTAGCAAGGTGCAAGTCAGCAGTGATCTGGCTGGACCACTATGAGCCAAAAGTAAGAGTCAGCAGGGATGTCATTGCAATAAAACAAGTGTAAGGGATGGGAAAATTTGATTTTACAGATTTGTTCCAATTCTGCACTCACACTTTATCAGTTCTGCCTGAAAGACAAGTCAAGACAAGTAGAAATCCTTGAACACATGTTTTTTTTGAGAAAGGTTCAGATTGTCAATCTTTGATTTTACATTTGATGTCAGTAGGATCTAATTACTGAGTATCCTCTGGTTTAATGAAACCTGTCTTTATCCAGAAGAGCTTGACCAAAGATGACGTTGATTTCTTAATGGATGAACTAACAGATTGAGTTTTTGACCCTCTATGTTAGTTGAGGCATAAATATGGTCTGGACATATTGACAAAGATCACAGAATTGTAATAAATATTCCCTTGTTTTCTCTTTGCTGTGTGTCAGGAATAAGTAAAGGGTAAGCAGGGGAAGTTTCGGAAATCAGGTATCACATTGTAATGATACATAGGAGGACAGGATCTTATGAATGAGAGGGGGGTTCCACAATGATTGCTAAGGAAGCCCTATGAGTAAGTGTTGATGAGCAACAATGTTGAGGGGGGGGGGGGGGGGGGGTTAGATGCAAAGCACAAAGAGGAGAAGAGGAAGGGATGACTCACTGCCTGTTTGGTGGAAATATCAGAGCAGCATGGATTTGGCAATTAAGGAAACAAGGATACAGGAGCCAGGAAGATTGAAAAAAGAAAATGTGGACAAGAAAGAGGTGATGCTTTGGATTTAATAAGGTCAGATAATAAAAAGGAACAAGGATTGGGATTGGTTTAAGATGTTTGTTTGGGAAAAGGTTTAGAGAGGATCAGGAGTGGTTTAAATGCAAGAAAAGAGGAAGGGATGACTTACTGCCTGTTTGGTAGAAATATCAGAACAGCGTGGATTGGTAAGTAGGGGATAGAGGGAAACAGGAGCAAGTAAAGTTGTGAAAAGAAAGGATTGAGAAGGTGCTTTATGATGTATTTGGTTATAGAACAAAGAAAATTAAGAGTTGGGGTTGGTTTCAGAGGATTGATTCAGACAAGGTTAAAGGGTCATCAAAACTATAAATGCAAGAAAAGAGGAAGGGATGACTCACGGCCTGTTGGGTAGAAGTATCAGAGCGGCATGGATTGGTAAGTAGGGATAACAAGGAAACAGGAGCAGGGAAGACCGGGAAAAAATGTTGAGAAGGAGCAGGTGGAGGTTTTATAACTCAATAAGGTCAGACTGTTAAGGGAAATGAGGGTTGGGATTGGTTTGAGGTGATTGTTTCAGGCAAGGTATGGGATTTGAAGGGGGTGAAGACATTGTAACTACACTCTGAGAACTGCTCTTACTTTTAGTACCTGGAACTACAGGAAGATTGTATAAAAAGAATAAAAAAACAAATGAGAGGAAGAAAAAGAAACATGGTAATTGTTTTGAAGGAGTACTTCAAGATACCCCATTTGGTCCCCTTCAGATTGCAAAAAGAAACCAAACAAGGGCCCCTTGTCCTTTTTAGAGTGTAGAGCAGAGTTTTATGATCAACATAAACATTTGGAAAAATAATTTATTTTAAGCTAACAGTTGGTGGTATGGATGACAGTGCTAATGAGACACAGAGAAAGACCTGCTGATGTGGTGCCACATGTGATGATGAACAATGAGGGTACAGAGAATGAAATGAACAAATGTTTGATCTGTAGGTGGAGGGAAGGGATGTAAAGTGGAAATGACAAGACTCCAGGAAAAGTTTCATGAAGGGAAAGGAAAGGAAGTTAGGTAGAAAAGAACGAGCTGAGAGAAAGAGAAGGCAACAGCGAGCAGAGAGAAGCAAAGGGCACAGAAGACAGGAAGAAAGCAATTTAAGAGGAGCTCGAGATTAAAGACATAAAGTAGATAAGTACAGGATGAAGTGAGAGAAAGCCAAGAGGAGTTGATAGACAAAAAGGAGAGGGACAGAAGGGGATGTTTTTGAAGTACAACAGGCTGAGAAAATAGAGAGGATTAGCTTTGCCTGTTGTATCCGACGCACAAGGTTGGGCAACGAGGGTCTTTCTGCTGATGAAAGAATGTGTGTTTGTGTGTGTAGGTGGGGGTTGGTGGAAATAATGAGAGAGAGGATGGGAGGGGGGCACTTACGTGAAGGCGAAGGCCACCAGAGCACCACTAACCACTATAAAGTCCAGAATGTTCCACAAGTCACGGAAATAGGAGCCCCGGTGAAGGAACAAGCCAAGCACCACCATCTGGAAGACATGGAGAATTCTTAGTACAAATACATACATATATAAAGTACTATCTATGACTGCTAGAGGGAGTCAACCAAACTGTAGTAGATAACAGTCTGAGCCTGTAACTGGTCACTGGATGTTTGCAGGGAATGGAGTTCAAAGTTGTTTTCTTGGTAACAGGAAGCTAGCTTTTTGTTTGTGAAAATTCAATTTTTGGGGTACCACTGTTATACTTTTTTGCATCTCCAAATACAGCAAAATGATAAAGATACAAATGCTAACACTTTTTGTCATAATAAGAATCCAAAACCATTTTCAAACCCCCCAAAAAATATCAACACAAGCCCTCATTGGGAACTTGTAATTCCTGGTAAAAACATAACTAAACAAAACTAAAACAGAAAAAATTGTTCCTGTGGCCCGTTGTTTACCTGCATTTGAACCACGGGATATATATATATATATATATATATATATATATATATATATATATATATATATATATATATATATATATATACACATATATATATATATATATATATATATATATATATATATATATATATATATATATATATATATATATATATATATATGTATTGGTGTATAAAACAAAACTTGGATTGTTGTTTTTAACAACTGTGTTAAACTCAATATCAAGGTTAAGATCTTCAG
Source organism: Labroides dimidiatus (assembly GCA_030710495.1). Classification (NCBI taxonomy): domain Eukaryota; kingdom Metazoa; phylum Chordata; class Actinopteri; order Labriformes; family Labridae; genus Labroides; species Labroides dimidiatus. Next base: position 28,968,993 of record CM061145.1, read on the forward strand.
TTTACTGGGTCATTCTTTCAAGGGTGATAGGGAGAGATTAAAAACTATTGGTGCTCAGTCAATCACAAATGTTCCGCTTGAAGGCCTCACCTCCAAAAGTCCCTGGACCTCTGGAAAGTACCAAGGCAGGGCTATTTATTTCCCAGAACTTGTAATTTCTACCCTTGTTCCAATGGTAGAAATATACATAGTTCCAGTAGAAAGTCCCTCGTTGAGGTAATAGTTCCTATGGCCGAAACTAACTATACTTACACACACTGGGGCTTTTAAAACAGTTCTTAAAAAGTGAACAGAAAATACAGGTCAAAGACAAAATACAGTAACAAGCACAAAATCACAAACATCATCAATAAGAACAACAAAAAAAAAAACTTTCACCAAAATCACACAAGTATACAAATTCAAAGGTGCAAAGAAATGTCAATATAAGGGATGGGTATTGATAAGATTTTATTAATACCAATGCCATTATTGATTCTGCTAATTGATCCGATTCTTTAGCCATTCCCAAATCAATTCTTCCTGTGAATTTTATGTCTACAAAAATTAGGCTTTACAAATTTGCTGTGTCAACATTTTATTAAGTTTATTAGTAATAAATACAACATGACACTATGGTATTCAACACTGTGTGGCAACGTGACATAGGCGTAAGGTCCGGCCACTCTGGCGTAATGTAAAGAATCGACAAGGGAATCTTTCAGCATGAGCGCTAATGATGCTGATGGAGCAAACCATTTCTAATTGATTCTTAACAGGAACCGCTTATCAACACCCATCCTAGTCAATACACTAACTCAGAGACACAGTGATACTTTTTTACCTTGATCAACATTTCAAATGTGAAGACCCCCGTGAAAACGTAGTCAAAATATCGCAGCACCTGAAGGACAACACAACGTGAGGTTAAATTGTATTATTTGAGAGAAAGAGAGAGAGAGAGAGGTAAGAAATGAATCAGTAAAGAAGAACAGGAGAGATGTACTGAGACAATCAGAGCATGGCCTAACTTTGATTGCAATCCTGTTTAGATTTTTTTGCTTTCAAACTACCAAATTCTCAACATCTGTCACACACACAGAGTGATGTCTCACATTATTTCTTGGTGACTCAGGCCAGACGGGGTCCTCTGCAGCAAGAGCAATGCTGCTCATAGCGATGACAGACAGGATGCTGAACTCAAAATACTTCCGAGTCAGGATGTAGTGACAGCACTTTCGAAACCTGGTGCAAACACAGATGTAAACATGTTGACAATGAACAGCCCATGAAATGAACCAATTCAGCATTTTAAGGCCCAAGAGAACATATTCAGTATCTTTCTATATCCCCGAAGGAGGCTACAATGTTAACCTTTTTACTAAATTCTATCACACTCATTAATACTAACGGGTTGGTAGTTGACATTATGAAGCAGGAGCTGAAGGGAGGCATAGGTTTGGGCCCATCTTCGTCTCCTTCTTCATCCTCCTCTTCCTTCTTCTCCTCGTTCTTCTTCTGGTCTGTGTTGGCATTCTTGTTCACTTTGTAAAACAAAGGAAGACAGAAGAAGAGCAGAAGATCAGGGTAAGCATATAAAAAAGGATATAAATGGGTTTCTGCAAGTACAAGTCAATAAAGTAGATTTTAAACTTAAATTTACCATTCTTAGAGAGTACTACCGGATGAGCTAAATGTTTTAAAATAGCTGCTGTTGCCCCAAGAGAAGCTTAAAAACTACTGCTGTGTTAGTCTGTGTAGCAAGTAGTACAATACATTTGTTTAAAAACAGAGCTTTTTAGAATGTTGAGTTGTGTTTTTTGGCAGTTTACAACACTTGGGTTTATGAGTTTGAAAAATTTCCTTTGCTGCATCAAATCTAATCATCTACTCATTAAAAACGCACATAGGAACTAAAATGTTATACATGTGGTTTATGTTTTTTTCCCTTTCTACTGTCTTTTAAATTACTGAAATCCTAACAAAGAACAGGAGTTGAAGAACTAGCAATAGCTATAATTTCTGTATGCAAAATATCAGCGACTGCAGCTTGTCTTTGAAGGGTAGAAGGTGTACTATGTCATTTACATTGTCCTTATCAAATAAACAATAATTATTCTATTGTTTGAAGATCAGAAAATCAGATTATAGTTTAAGCTTTATTAAATTCCAGTGCTACAATAAAATTTGGGCTGTACCTACAAAAATATTTTCATTACTAACAAAAAAAAGCTGCCACACCTCAGCAGTTACAATTTGTGTGCCAATCATTTATTATCTTATTGATTCCCCAATGAGTATCTCTGTTATGGTGAAATAAGAACACTTTGCTAAAGAGGCTAGCACTAATGTTTGCTGGTTTATCCCTTCACAGAAGACTCTGCTACCAGTCTAGACCCCCATACGCCTAATGATGCTCACCTTGCAGGATGGCGTTGGTGGAGGGGTAAGGATAGACAGGTGGCATGTCTATCTTTGTATACTCAGGTTTGGCCATGCTAGTCAGGATCAGGCTGTCCATGCTATGGAGCAGGGTGTGGGTGTCAGCATCACGGCAGTTCAGCAGGTTGTTGATGTGGTCTGGGTGGTCAGGATGATCTGGTGGAAGGGCGTAAGGGTGCTCATAGGCAATGGCCAGTTTACTGTTGTTGCGGAAGTTATCCAGATCCTCATTGTGTTGCTGTATGGGTCTGGTGGTGGAGAGGCTGGGACAGGTGCTGTGATGCTCCCTGATGTTGGAAGAAGAAAATGGAGGACCATCAAAGAGAAATCAAAAAGAAGATCAGGGGCAGACGAAATGACACCGGGATAAGTATGGAAAGAGTTAAGTTATAGATGAAGGGTTGCTTTCAAAGCACCAGATGTAGCACCATATGTCACAAGATGTGCGCCTGTTCTCTCCTGTACTGTTAGTGCCAACAGGCACAAAAATCCCTGAAGAGCTCTGTGAACTCTGCAATAGGAATAATTCAAACACTTTGTTCACTCTTATTTTTAAGTATCTAAGCTTTTGTTCTAAGGAAAGAAGAATGGGTAGAGTTGGAAACAGAAGAGATACTGGGGGATGATGTGGCAAGGGCTCTAAGCTGGAGTTGAATCTGCACATGAATGTGTGCACAATAGGCCTGAGTGTCAGGATGCATCCCTAATTTCTTTGCAAAGATTAATGAAGCGTCTCTAAATCTCTCCAGATTATAATTTGAGACACTCAGAGATAATAAACACTTCCTTCACTCACTTTCTGCTGCGATGTCCTCGGCTCCTCTCCTGGTTGCTGTGCCGATGTCTTCTTGTCTTCCGTCCCTCCCCTTCCTCCCCTTTCTCCCCCTCTCCCTCTGTCCCCTTGGATCTGTGTCTCCGGCCCTCCTCCCCTTCTCTGGCTGACCTGCGGTGCTGCCTAGACCTCTTGTGTTCATGGTTCCCCTCTCCGCTGGCACTCTGGTGGTGAGGAGACATGCTGCTGGCCTCCCGATTCCTATGCCGGTGGCCCCGGTGACTTTTGTGGCTGTGCCTCTCCTCCCCATGCTGGCCCTCCACTTTTCCCAGGGATGTGCAGCTTAATCCATGCTCCATGCGGGTCTGTGGCACCTGGCCTCCTTCTCTGACGTCTGACCCAGTGGCTTTCTGGTGATGGTGATGATGATGGTGGTGGTAGTGGTGGGCGGCTCGGCGGTGGTGATCGATGTCTTGGCGCCAGTACTCTTGGTCCAGAGGCAACTCACCAGGTTGTGTTTTATTTGTGTTGTTGTTGCGGTTGTCTTGCGGGTTGACCACCAGTGGTCGGTCCAGATGGGTCTTCATATCACTGCGTCCTTTCCGTGGATATGACACCTGGGTGGGGTAATAGATTGGAAGGGTGAATACTGCCAAATACTCCAAATATACAACCCCAATTTCAATGAAGTTGGAACATTGTGTAAAATGTAAATAAAAAAGAATACAATTATTTGCAAATCCTGTTTAACCTATATTCAATTGCATACACTACAAAGAAAAGATATTTATTGTTCGTTTGAAAGTTGACGCCTACAACATGTTCCAAAAAAGTTGGGACAGGGGCAGAAAAAAGACAGGGAAAGTTGAGGAATGCTCAAAAACACCTGTTTGGAACATTCTACAGGTGAACAGGTTCATTGGAATTAGGTGAGTGTCATGGCTGGGTATAAAAGGAGCATCCCTGAAAGACTCAGTCGTTCACAAGCAAGGATGGGACGAGGTTAACTACTTTGTGAACAACTGCATAAGCAAATTGTCCAATAGTTTAAGAAAAATGTTTCTCAACACACAATTTTCATCATCTACAGTCCATAATATCATCAAAACATTCAGAGAATTTGGAGAAATCTCTGCATAGGCCAAAAACCAACATTAACTCCCTCTCAGATTAAAGGCATAAAAGTCTGAAAAAAATAAAAGAAAACCACTGTCAGTTAACACAGTTCATCACTACACTACTACAAGTGCAAGTTGAAATTCTACCATGCAAAGTCATATCAACAACACCCAGAAATGCCGCCGGCTTCTCTGGGCCCAAGCTCATCTGAGATGGACTGACGCAAAGTGGAAAAGTGTGCTGTGGTCTGATGAGTCCACAATTCAAATTGTTTTTGGAAATCATAGTTTTGTCCTCCAGGCCAAAGAGGAAAAGGACAATCCTGATTGTTATCAGTGCAAAGTTTAAAAGCCAGCATCTGTGATGGTATGGGAGTGTGTTAGTGCCCATGGCATGACTAACTTGACCATCTGTGAAGGCTCCATTGATGCTGAAAGGTACATACAGGTTTGCAAGCAACATATGCTGCCATCCAAGCCGCGTCTTTTTCAGGGGCGTCCCTGCTTATTTCAGCAACACAATGCCAAGACACATTCTGAACATGTTACAACAGTGTGGCTTCGTAATAAAAGAGTGTGGGTACTAGACTGGCCTGCCTGCAGTCCAGACCAGTCTCCCATCCAAAATATGTGGTGCATTATGAAGTGCAAAATACAACAACTGAGACCCCAGACTGTTGAACAACTTAATTTGTACATCAAGCAAGAATGGGAAAGAATTCCACCTCCAAAGCTTCAACAATTGGGTCCTCAGTTCCCAAACGCTTATTGAGTGTTAAAAGGAAAGGTGATGGAACACAGTGGAGAACATGACCCTGTCCCAGCTTTTTTGGAACGTGTTGTAGGCATCAAATTCAAATTGAGTGAATATTTCCAAAAAACAAAACAGTCTATCAGTTTGAACAATAAATATCTTGATTTATAGTGTATTCAATTGAATATAGGATTTGCAAATATTTTTTTTCTGCTTTTATTTACATTTTACACGACGTCCCAACTTCATTGGAATTGGGGTTGTACTAAAAATCGTCGCCCAACAGTTGTTTGTAGTTGTACATAGAAGCTTTGGTATGCTTTACAAGGTTCTGACATTCTCTTGCCCCAAAGCTTCAGTCAATCAATCTCAATCAATCAGTCTTTATTTATATAGCGCCAATTCATAACAAATGCTTAGCTTGACATGCTAAAAAAAATGACATGTTAAAAAAAAGTGTGAGTTCAAAACCATGTATCTGCAACAATAGAGGAAATACTTAGAGGTGCGGTGCCTCAGCAAATTTCACAGTTGCAATGACATGATTTTCAGGTTCTAGTATGATTCCAAGCATATTAAAAGCCAGCTTTGACCTTCATTCAGGCAGTTTAACAAACTTCACCCAGAATAAACCCAGAATTTGTTGTCCCTGCAAACCCACCCCCCAACCGAATCCCTCCCCTGAGCAACAGATATACACAGTTCGGCAAAACTTTTTTAACTTCACAGGAAGAGTTTCATAAAAAAATGGGCTATTCCTGTGAGTTTACAGTCTGCCGAGCCATATCCAGTCGACTCCTGATCATTGTCTTGTTTTTGAAGTGCCTAAAACTTTCCTCCCACTTTTTTAGTCCACTGCCTTCTTTGGGTACACAGCTCTGAATTTCTCTGCATGCCCCACTTTAATAATGCATTGCTTCCAAGCACGCAGCTTCAAGCCATCCCATTTAGCAGCAGCTAGCGCAATAACAACACTTCTTCACTTCCTTAAAGGGACATTACACCCTGAAAATACACATCTATGCAGTATGACCCAGAATACATTGACCAAAAGTACATCATGCCTCAGCGTTAGCACACTGCTTCCTCTGCAGTTTACTGTGCATAGTATGAGAATATGCTGCAGCTGTTAGGTTACTCCATTAAAACTCTACATTAAATCTGCATGAAAGAAGTGTGATGTCAGCAAAACTGATTTAAAGCTGATGTTTCATTACTCTCTGGCGACGTGTACATCTTGATATCATATCACGGTAAATGGAGGAAGCATGGCAGAAAATCAGTGTTTTACAAAGAATGTGTGGTTTTTAAGAAGAAGAAAAGTAAAAAAAAATTAAGCTGATGTTAATATAGACTTTTTCAGCTCAGCTGTATCCTCCTTCTTCTGAATTGAAATAGAGAGGACAATAGCAGTTTTGGAAAGCCACATTTTTCCAAAAAGGGAAATCCCCCCAAAATGCCACAAATTTACAGCAACTAAACATTTTGGAGAACAGCTCAGACTTTCTAGAGCTTCTTATCAAACTCTAGTCACATTTTTTACTTCCTTCCAGTTTCATAACTAGGAAACAAACTTAAAAGTTTATACCTTGGCATTGACTTTCAAGATTTGTGCATTAACTTTGAAAGTCTGTGTGAGGTGAAATGGTCTCATGCAAAGAATCCCAACTGAACATGGGTGATAATGTTCCTTTAAGTGGTGAAAACAAATGAAATAATTCTAAACAAATCACAACAGATATTCACCATATATATATCAGGAGTAGACTGCATATATATGTGTATATGTGTGACCTTTTTTGGGGGGGATCCTCACCTCATCTCCCTCCCCTCCCACCTTCCAGTCTTCCTGCTCCAGCTCATTGTACAGCGCCTCACGGCTCGTCATCAGGTTCTGCCGCCGGATCTCGCTCGTTCTCTGCTCCCACACCGACTTGTTGCCCTTGATGTGATTCTTCTGCTGTTCCTTGCTGATAAGTGAAAAATAAGGAGGGGAGGAAGTAGTATTTATGGAGATAGTAATTAGTAAAAAAGTGAGGAGGTTCAGAAAAGTGTATGAAGGGAGGAAAGAGAAAGAGAGGAAGAAGAAAACTTATATCATATTTTTCATCAACCCGGTGGGTGACCAGTGTTTTGTTAATGTCAGGAAACGTTTTATTCATTGATGTGTTGCCCATCAACTTTTGTTTTACCAAATATGGTGTGTAAAATGGTATCACCATTATTCGTTGTCCACAAAGACTTACCATGACTAATTATAATTATGTGTATGGCGCCACTTAACCCTCAATAACAAGTTAGAAGCATTAGCTGAAGAACTATATAAGCACTTACTAGCAACTTGCCTTGATTAAATAGTTAAATAATGTTGATTATGATGTATAATAAAATATTCACCCATGAAAAATTTGAAAGAACACAGAAATGAGCTGCATAGATCATATTCATTCTTGAATTAGGCTGTAAACAAATTCATTTCTGCTGTAAAGTTGGGGATTTTAACACTTTAACAGCCTGAAGTGAACACAGTGTTTTTTTTGCACTTCAACATTAGCTTCATATCTCAAAAACAGAGGTTTTTGCTTGTGTGAGATCCCACCACAAAAAGAAAAAGAAAGAAAGAAAGAAAGAAAGAAAGAAAGAAAGAAAGAAAGAAAGAAAGAAAGAATGGGTACTCTTAAAAGAAATCAATCCATCTGTAAGCAAAATTGGAGTTCGGGGATGTGATTATATTTTACTGTTAAAAACATAAAATGTAAAAATGTAAAATCCCAAGGTGGATGTTGAAAAATTTGATAAATAATAATAATAATAATAATAATAATAATAATAATAATAATAATAATAATAATAATAATAATAATAATAATAATAATAATTAACAGTTACTTCTCCAGACTTAAACTGGACATGTTGGACAGCACTGCAACTCTTAATAACTGGCAATGTAACATCAAACTAACAACCACAACTGTTGCAACCAATGACTTCTAATCTCGCCATCAAAGGTGTCAGCAATGTGACAGAAGAGTCCAGTGACTTCTAAAAGAGCAGCAGAGTGTTTGAGCGAATCATTTTGATGTGTCCCATTGTCAGCGTTTCTGATGCCAGGAGCAGATTTTACAGACTGTCTGCCCCTCGCTCTTTTTTCACTTCACAAAGCTCTGAATGTGTTCCTTTCACTCTCAGAACAATCGCTTGATAACGCTTTAAAGGATGAGAACAGGGAGAGTGTGACAGTGCGTGTGTGTATGTGTGCATATATTAATGCCTGCCAATCATTTTTTTTTAGCAAGGACAGACAAGAGAAAGAAACAGTTAATGGTCTGTTCGTGTAATTCAATTCAAAAGCAACATTTGTGTGACAGAGACATTTTGTCCATCAGTGTTTGCATAAGCACAAGTAATTTGGGTGGATTTTTTTTATGTATAAGGGCAATTTTTCATGCCTGTAAATATAACTGTGTGCATTATTTTCTGAGATGAATGTGTGTAAAAGTTTTTGTTCCTGTCTTCACACTGAGTGTAGACGTCAGTGTGTGTACTCACGCAGCAATAGACAAGTTGGCAGCTGAAAGTGGGCTGACTTCTGCAACCTCCTTGGCCTTCTGCATTGCTGTCTTCTGATTGGCTGCTTCCTCCTGTTCTTCCTCGTCCTATTAGAGGAACAGAAATCATTCAAATGATCATGGATTTCATTTACATTTTAAAGTTTTTCATGCCAATTTTGGAAGTTGTAAAAACATTGTAAGACACTGTTATTGTTATCATTTATTGGGATACTGCCCTCTCTGCCATTCTAGATCAAAATGAAGGTTATTGTTTAAATTGAATGTACAGATACAATATACAGATATCAAGGGTCTTTATATATATATAAAAGACAAACAATACATTTTCTGTTTTAATCCTGTACCTTTGTAAGCTCCTGAGCATTGGCCAGATTATCGACAGCGATGGCCAAGAAGACATTCAACAGAGTGTCTGTGGTGGCAGAAGTTAAGGAGATGAGACATAGATGCACAGACAAACAGGGAGGACTGTCTCAAAAGAAGAACTAAGAAAGGAAGAAATTATTTGGAGTTGGAGAAAATAGAAAAGCTGAAATTGAAAGGAAAAATGAGGATATTATACACACTGGTAACATGGATGTTTTCATACTGTAACACAGACAGTATGTGGCATTTCATGGCCCGGTTAAATGAATCAATGTTCAGATTTTGATGAAACTAGAATACCTTGTTGGGTAGACACTTTAACTTTGAAAACATGTAGAGCAGAATATGACAAATCATAGAGGTATGTGCATGTTTAAATGCATGCACAATGAGCATTTGTATAAATGTGTATGTGACTATAAAAGCAGGATACAGTTGCCAAAGAGTGTGAGGACGATGAAGAAGATGGAAAAGACCATCCCCTTGCCGTTGACTCCGCCCTGGGACTCGATGCCATAGTACATCACCATGTTCCAGTCTTCTCCTGTGAGGATCTACAGAGAATGAGGAGTTAGAGGCACAGTCTTGACCAGGGCAGGCTCAGAAAGCTCTCAGTAACTTAAACACCATCTCTTTTTATTCCAATAACAAATGAAGAATTGAGAATCAGGGACATTTTCTCCAACTTTTCTATTTAACTGTACTCAACACAAGCAAATTCTGAGGAAATATGAAAATCTGGTCACAGGCCTTAAACTAATCTGTTTGTAAAACTTGATCTTTTCAATGCCCAAGTTAAATTTTTCTCAATTAATGTCTCAACAAATCAGAGAACCCCCATCATCTCTGCAACGTCTTTATTACTTCTGCTAACTTTCATGTATGTAAAGAGATTTAATTTGTCTTCAATTAAATTTTAAAGGAAGGGAAAATTAAGGAACCTGTTAAAACATCCTCAGAAAAAACAAACAAACAAAACATTCTCCTATATGGGTGTGTGAGAATTAAAACCGCTGACTTATGACATCCTCAGACATGATAAATAAACACAAACATCAACACAAAGGCCGTCTCTCTATCAAAGAAGAGAGAACACAAAGATATTTACTAAATGAGTCATCTGACAGTCGGTTGACAGGAAAACAATGGCGATGTCAAGCTTCACTCTTGAAAAGGAGTTCAGCTTTGCAGAAAGCGTGTACGGATCAAGAAAGGCAGAAATTTCAAAAACTGATCTGTGTGCTTATATAATATTTGGAACTGTTAAGTTACACTACACTCAAACTGTTCTTTATATTTTTGGAGTTAAATAGAAGAGAGCTTATTCATTGCAAGTATTTGTTAATTAAGATTTAAAAAAAAAACACAGCACAGAATATGCTACTGGTTGTTGAAAGATGTGTTTCAGCCACACCAGTAGCCAACCTGCACAAAAAGCAGGCTCAGTGAAGGCTCAGTTTTGGATTCCATATTTGTAATAAGTCAATTCTTTGATTTTCTGCCTTTCCAGATTTGCCTGAACCAGTGGTGTCAAGTAGAGGCTCTTAGGAGTAACAACAGCTCAGTCAAATAGATGTCGACCTTTTGAACTTACAAAGCAGGGCCAACAAGACATGACCCAGAGCTCTGAGCCCTGACCTTAACCCTGGTGAACAATCTGGGAGAATTTAAAAAGCAGACTGGGTGTGAGGCCCTCTCTTTCAACATCAGTGTCTGACCTCACATTTGCCCTTTTGTCTGAAACAGCACAAACACTTTCTAAATCTAGAGGCAAGTCCTTTCACAGTACTGGAAACTGTTTTATCCACATAGAAGGAACAAACAAAACAGAAATGTTCATTGTTTTGGATCAAGATTTCTAAAGCTTGAAAAAATACATTTAAAAAACTATAATAATAACAATATTTTGTGTTTGGTAAAAAGATTTCTCATTGCCCTGTGCACGTGCACTTTGGGTTTCCTCACAAAAAAAAATCTAATCTTCCTCTTTGAGCAGTGAAATGCATCAATCACCAAAGATCCGGACAATTCAGCATGTGAAAAAGGTCAATAACAGCTTTTTCAGGTCATACAGAGATGCCAATATTCATTTCTGTCTGTTTTGTGACCAGCTAAAAGTCCTCACAGGAGCTTTAAAGACATCTTAAAAAAAACTCCCTCCTACCTGAAACACCGTCATGATTGCTGCTGCAAAAGTGTCAAAGTTTGTTGGAGGGGTCCCTTTTTCAAAGTTGAATCTGAGAGGAAGGAAAGAAAAAAAACTTAACATTAATAAAACAACTCCAAATTTAAAAACAAAACCAAAAAACGGTTTTAGCTTTGATACTGACTGTCCTCCAAAGAGCTGCATCCCCAGCAAGGCAAAGACTACGATGAAGAGGAAGAGGAGGAAGAGCAAACTGACAATGGACTTCATAGAGTTCAGCAAAGAAACTACCAGGTTTCGAAGAGGAGCCCAGTACCTGAGGAACAGGAGGAGGAGGATTAATGTATCAACAAAAGAAATGAAGATCATATGAGGATTAAAAGCTTTGTTGAAGCTCCAAAAACAAATATTATTATTAATATATCGAAGTGTTTGGATTAGACACTTTCTTTATTTTGACATTCACCCCTGGCTAGCCAAAAAAATACATTAGGAGAATCACTTTATTTAAAATATGTTTAAATCATTACTGATATTTTCTAAAGAAACATTTTCTTTTCTCTCTGCGTTTTCACTGCAGCACATTTCTATTATTAGCACAGCAGAGTTTGGATTAGTCCCCTGAAACTTGTGGTCCGTCCTCTCTCATAACAACACCAATTTTAAACAAATACTTCCACTCCAGAGGGAACTGACCCTTAGCTATAATCACTCTAAAAATACACTTCAGTGATTCTATCAGGTATCCTACCGAGAGGGGAAAATGAGACTGGTCCAAAATACAGAGTCGTGACAAACAAGGAAGTTAAACCCAATGTGCTTGAGCCAAATCCAATTAAATTTCCCTCAAAAGGAGCGTCAAAGTAGTGTTAATGGCCCAAAAGCATAAATGTGATTAATTCAAATCAACAAAATGTTTTGCTGGAGGATTTTATCCATGTAGTTTCAATTTAAGTGAGTGTTCTGACATGCACATATACAGTATACAGTATAGAACAGTCTCTATTAGTGTGTGTGTGTGTGGGTCTTACTTTGTGACTTTGAAGATGCGGAGCAGTCTCAGGGCTCGTAACACACTGATGCCGAACGATGTTCCTGGTTTGATGGTGGCCCACACCACCTCAAAGATACTACCCACAATCACCTGCATGTGCACACATTCAGAAACCACACAGTCAGCAGAGGAGCAGAGGAGTGTCATCAAACCCCAAACCCCAAGAATAGGCAGACTTGTAACAAGTGAAATCGTTTAACTGAACTGGTTTTACATTAGATTAAAAAGTTATTGCTCATCAGTCCTGATTCTTAAGATTCACGGCTTGATTTTAGAGAACAGTATCATTAGTTTGTTTAAGTTTTACTCCTGAACTGAGCTTTTAGACTGTTGCCAAACAGCAGGTAAGTAGTTAGTAGATTCCTTCACCTTTTTCATCTTTACATAGATTTATGTTTTCTTGTTTACCACTATAGAAATTATCCAAAGAGCCAGTTTATTTGTACAATTTACTTGAGTTTCCGAGGAAACTGCTCAGCTCTTTGAATAAAAGCGGAAAAAAGTGATTAAAAACTTCATAAATGTTTTCTAAACTAAGAGCTGACAACACTATACCTGATAAATGTATACTTACTCCTTTAAAAAAAGAGACAGCCATTCCAAGGGCCTTGGGTGTTATTTTCCTCTTGACCTAAAACACCTAATTTTACCATATTTTTGGTTGATTTTTTTCCTTTTCTTTCTTTTTTCAAGTTGCAATACTAAGCAGCAATAATGTGGGACACATTATTCTTTAAATGTGAGAAACCTGGACTAATGCTGCAGTAAAACCCTTTAATAGTTAAAAAAAAAAGCTGAAAGACTGTTAGTCTCTGGACTTGCTCTGGAGCAAAATTCACAAAATTGCTACAATCTATGATTTGCAACAGAGCCTCTGGTTGGTGGAAAGTTGAAACAGCTTTTCGTTGTCAGACCTGACACAAAGCATTAGGACGTAGCTAAAAAAAAGTTGGGGAGATGTGAAGTTTTCAACATGGAAAGATGGACAAATTATCTCAAGAAGACAGAATCCTGAATCTAATATAGATGTTCTGTTGATAGTTTTCGATAGTAGATATTCATGCAGTTTAAGGCAGGTTAGTGAAGCATGTCGGACAAATAATCCTAATGGAGCTCTTGTTGTCCGCCTTACAGTTGTAGAGTAGTCGATCTCACCAGCATGTAATGCTCCACAGATATTGTAGATACATTAATAAATACCATAAAAATGTTTAAAAACAGCGCAGAGCAAAGGGGATAAGAATTTTGAAAATCAAAGATGTACATTTTGTGACGTCCATGAAGGCAAATGGTCTCTTAGTTAAAAAAGACTGAATCCATCTGAATGTGAATTTACGACTTTGTTCATTTTTCATGAACAGCAATTATTCGAATCAAAATCAAGTGAAAGGAAAAAATATGTCATCATAAATGCATTTGGAGAACTAAACCCATTCATTCAGTGGCTGAAAACAGTGTTACATGGTGTTACTTCACAACGTCCCATATGCCAGCATATGACATGATGTAACATGTCACTGATCCACTGCAAGAATGTGAGAAGGACAGATTAATGTACAGTCATTGCCCATATTGATGACAGAGAGCTGAATCTGCTCGCTGTTCATTTGTCGCAGAGCAACATTAAAAAAATCTATTTCTCACATCTGTTGATTAAATAGAGTGTTGGGTTTGTCATCTAGACCTCTAGGTGTGTGTGTGTGTGTGTGTGTGTGTGTGTGTGTGTGTGTGTGTGTGTGTGTGTGTGTGTGTGTGTGTGTGTGTGTATACTCACCACACAATCAAAGCAGTTGAATGAAGAGTGGAAGTAGGGCTGGATGCCCAGCCCATACATCTTGATCAGCATCTCAGACATGAACAAAGCGAGGAAGATAAACTCTGCATAGACTGGGGAGAGGAAACGAGGTAGTAAGGTGAGAAAGAGAGAGAGGAGGAAGAAAAAAGAGAGTAGAAAAGATGGGGAGGAGGAATGCATGACAAGAGAGGAAAGGAGATAAAACAAATACATTAATGAAGGAAGAAGAAATAAAGATAAAAAGACAAATAAAATGGTAGTGGGAGAGAGAAGGAAACAAGGGGGTGAGAATGAGAGGAAGGAGCAGGGGAAGTAAAGAGAGAAGGAAGGATGAGAAAGGAATGAAGAGTACAGAGAGAAGAGGGGGATGAAATAAGAAAAAGAGAAAAGAAGAAAAGAAAAGGAAAGGGGGAGTGGAAGACCATGAGATGGTGGGAGATGAATGAATGAAAGACAGGGGAAAGGTGAGGTGGACAAAAGGGGGAAAAGAGTGAAGGAGGGAAAACAGAGAATAGAATGAGAAAAGAAGTAGACAGAGGAAGAAGAAAAGGGAGAAAGACAGAAAGAGGGCAGAGAGGAGAGATGGAAAGACAAGGGAAAAGAAGAAATGGGAAGAGGCAGAAAAGAAAATGAAGTAGGAGAGAGGGAAGTTAGGGAAGTATAAAGAAAGGAGAGAAAGAGAAGGATGGGAAGACAGTTGTAAAAGAAAACAAGGAAGAGAGAGGAAACAGAGGGAGAGAAGGAGAGAGAGAGAGAGAGAGAGAGAGAGAGAGAGAGAGAGAGAGAGAGAATGAAAGAGACAGGAAGACAGAAAGAACAGGAGACAACAGGAGGAGGAAAAGGAGGGGACAGAAAGAAAGGATAAGAAGTAATGGAGAATGGAAGAAACAATGAGGGTAAAGGACAGAGGAGGAAATTGGGAGCAGAGGAAAGGAAAGAGGATGAAAGGGTGAAAAGCGAGATAGGAGGAAGGGTGAGAAGGCAGAAGAGAGGGGAGAAGGAGAAAGAAGAAAAAAGGGGGTAGGAAAAGAGGGAAGAAGAGGGTGAGATGGATGAGTGGAAGTCAATAGTATTGGAGCCCAGTGGTGTATGACAGCGTGGTGATGAATGGACTCCATCAGCAACTACAGCTTCATATGCTAATGATACTGGACACAGGCCAGGGACACTCAGCTTGAGTGTGTGAGTGTTTGTGTGAGTGTTTGTGTGAGTGTGACCGTGTGCACATGCATGTGCGTCACCAAAGTCTTCTCTCAGTTTATCCCAGTCAGTAGCCTTTACATCCATCAATAATCAGTTCTCAATCATATCTCTGTTTAACTCAGTTTAACTTTTTGAGATTCAAGATGTTTGTCACATGCTTATACAGCTGTGCAGTGAAATGTAAACAAAGCCTCAGCAGAACAACCCAGACAGCATCTGGACACGGCCGCACCATCTTACTACTAAATATCTTAGCAGAAATATCTTCATTAGGACCTTCAAGCTTGTGATAAGCTGCTAATTTTATAATACTTCAACCAATTCACCAGATTTTTGCATGTATGCAATCTTTAAAGAGGCTGTTAGGACTATCTGTTTGAAGGGGATTGCAGTGACACCTTCTGGCTGGAATCATGTGCACGCTGTTGTGATGACATGACTTTTAACAAGGCGTGTATTTGTTTTGGAAATAAATGGAGATTGGATCGTCTTTTTAACACTACTTTTCTTTGGTCAAGACAACTTTTTACCAGATACATCGTAACAAGGTAAGGTATTTATCAACAGTTACGCACTGTTGTTTGAAAGTCTGGTGGTCTGAGATGTATCTGTAGGCTAGCATGTAACGTTAGCGAATCCTTATGTCCTGCTCATCTACCAAGCAGAGCTAACATAACCTCCCTTTTCATTTCACTGATAGACTGTCAAGTTTGATCAGATCACTGTAGTATAACCTCTGCATGTGGGTTTGAATGAACATTATTACAAACAATTTAACCCAAGTTTTAACCTTTAGCTCGTGTTTTAGCATTTAGCTCATGCTATCGCTCTCCCGTTTAGCTTTCCTCTGCTCTAGTTCAGCTCCAGTGCCCGCCATCAAAATAAAATTAATGACAGAAATTGTTTTCAGCAGAGAAAAACACAGAGCTCTCTTCTCACAACTAAACTTTGTCAGCCGGTGTTGTGTTGTCACAGAGACTTCAGCGTGCCGTAAATCAATCTGGTCCTGCCCAACCTGATCGGGAAGCTAAGACATAGCATTTAGAAATAACCTATATTGGTGCAGGCAATGTGGGGAGTAGAGACGTGTAGCAAACGGCTCTGGCTGGGTGTTGAACCAGCAACCGCTGCGATGAGGACTATTGCCTCTGTATATGAGGTATGTGCTTAAACCGCTGGGCCAGCAGTGCCCTGTCTTTCTCTTTCTTCATGTGGTGTAACTGAGAAAGATGACTAAAAACTAAAATAGCTACAGAACAGAGGGAAAATGTAACATCCGTGTGCTATTTAAAGGAGTTGAAAGTGTAAATGCTTTGTTTGTACAAGTAGGAGGGAACAGTTTGAAGTGTGAAAAGATGAGTCAGGTTTGGGTGAGCTGCGTGTGGACAAAAGTGATGATTAATTAATGCATTACATCAAAGAAATAAAAACAAAGGCAAGTTTTTTGGGCAAACAAAAGCATGTAAGGATCCCAAGTTTGTGTGAATATTACTGTTGTCTGAACCAAAACAGTTTAATTTTACACTGAGTGTGGATGTCGATTAGACGCTTGTGTGTTTTTCACTCACAGAGGAAGTCCGAGAGAAAGTCTGGCTGGTCGTAATGCACCGCAGCCACACATATGGTGTTGAGGCTGACCAGGCAGAGCACGGTCCAATAGAAAGCCTGTGTCTTCACGATTTTACGGATGAAGAATCGCAGTCGTCGCTCTTTTTTACTGTAGTTGGAGCCCTCCTTACCGCTCTTTATACTGGAGCGAGCAAAACCTGCAGAAAGAAGGGAGATGTTGCAGTACATGTATTAACTAATTAAATGATTTTTTCATTCCCTGTTTTGGAACCCACATCAATTAAGTACAGATGAGGTTCTCCTTTTATAATAGAAGAAATGGCCCTTATTTTTTTCAGTAGATTTTCTCTATGATAGCAATAATGTGTCCATCTGTTTGTTTTCTTACCTACAGCATCCCCTATGTTGTCCTCCCCCTCCTCAGGGTTTAACAGCTCTGTCTTGTTGTTTTTGGTTTTGATGGTTGGCCTTCGCCTCGAACCTGGGGTGAAGCAAAATGAATGATCATCTTCTATATTTATCCTTCTACTTCTCCAGTACCATCGTCTCACATTTCTTACACTCTGTCACTTGCAGGTGTTATGCTAAACCCGACAGTCACACTTTCCAGTGAGCAAATCAGAGAAGGTGTAACAGTAAGATTGAAACTTGCCCATCACATCTTCCCTCACTTATGATTATATTTTTAACCAAACACACGACACATATGAGAGAGCAGTTACCATCAAAGTTTCCTGTGCCACCATCCTCTGCCAGAATAACTTCTTCTGCGGGAAAACAAATTGCACAAGTTCAAACTCTGCGTCAAGATTGTGTCGGTACACTTTATGCACAGTATTTGTGTGCACATGTAAGAGAGCAGCGTGTTGTTGTTTATCTGTGTGTTTGTCAGTGTGCACAGACCGGCTTTGCAGATCCACTCCAGGTATCCGTTGAGCTCTCTCTCAATCTGCTGCTGTCGCCTCAGCTTGAGGAACGCGCTCCTGTTCTCCACTCGCTCCCTCTCTTTGGCAAATTCCCTGCCGGTACATTGTGGGTTATTTTATTTTATTTTTTTTCTTTTAAACTTAAAATCTAAGTTATACAATACATAAAGGAGTACACTGGCATGCTAACACTGTAGTTCTTAGGCCTTCTTTGCACACATCTGAATTTTACAATACTTCTACCTCAGGCACAACATCTGTGCCCTTACATCCCCAAAATGACAAAAGAAATCCATCCCTTATTTAATTGTACTGTAACTCTGTAAGTCAGATGGCTTAAATTCAAAATTCAACTTAAAACAGGCAAAAATTAAATCGATCCATTCTCTACTTTTATATTATTCCCAGCACTGTGCTCTTCTATAATGTCATACGATATATAAAGGATAAGAAGATGACTGACGGTGTTCCTGGACACACAGCTGGCCTTACCCTGAAAGTACACCAAGCACCAGGTTGAGCATGAAGAAGGAGCCGATGATGATGAGGGGGATGTAATACATCCAGTTCCAAGCGCTGCCCTCCACATCATTACTCTGCAAGACAAACAGAGACGGTTTAGTTTGGAATAGATGTAATAATACTATCTAAAACATGAAAATGTCCTGCTACTCTAATAAATGATGTCCCTGAAAGTTAAGAAATATTTCAGTCTTGAGTTTTTTTTTTTATTTTTTTTTATTTAATATTTGACATCCAAAGCAGAATCTACATTTTTCTTCTCAAACACAAACTATCAATTACTAGGACTAAAGACTCCAAGATGCTCATGCATCTTGATGAGAGAGAGAGAGAGAGAGACAGAGAGAGAGAGAGAGAGAGAGAGAGAGAGAGAGAGAGAAGGAAGGGAATAGAGAGTAGAAATACATGGGTGTTGAGAAGTTTTTCTATATTTAAAAAAAAAAAAAAGGTTGGGGATTTTTATTGTCAACAGAGGGTATCCTGGTGTTTCAACCAAGGTTTTCTCCCTGGTAAAAGGTTTGTGAAAAGGATTCTTTGAATATTTTAAATCATACTTTATTTAAATCCTTGTTTGTTTACAGACAGTCTTCTTTTTCACTGGCTTTGTTGGCCCTTTGCTGACAGCAGAAACAGTGTGAAACCATCAAAATGACATGGATTTTCTCACCCAAGTCAGTGTTTGCTCTTGTTCGTGCATGTCACAAATAATGCAGGGGCTCACCTGAGAACCCAGCACTCGTGCAACTAGTGGTCAGAACCATAAGAGTTCTTTTTAGCCTCTTAATCCACCAAATGCTTTTAAAATCTTTAATAAAAAAAAAAATTATCAGCAGGTTAATCAATTATCAAATAATCTAAATTGCAGCCCTAGTTGTTACAGTTAAAAGACATTTTGACAAACTACTGTAGTTTTAATTGTAGTGTTCTGTGAACTCTCACTTTTAAATTTAAAGGAGGTATTGTGTTCCTTTTTAGACTTTTGACTGCCCCTCTGGTACCACCGTAACAGCTTTATGATGTCACAGCAGGTGGAAAACACAAGAAGTGGAGGACCCAGGCGCAAATTAAATCAAAAGCCAAACAAATTTATTTATTAAACAAAAATCCAAAGGAACACAAGCTGGAAAAAAAAGATAAAAAAAAAACACTTACAAAGAGGGTGAAAACACAGGAAGACATGACAAGGAACTGACAGAACTCACAATGAACTAATCAAAACACAGGTGTGAAACAGGACTCTGTCTGAAAGGCTTTGTATGATGTTTTCTTTAAGGCTCCTGGCTCCACAAACCCACGTCCCTCTGATAGGCCCGACCTCTGGAGGCCTGTCAGAGGCAGAGCTTTGGGCTCATTTATGAGGTCCTTATGCGATGATGTCAGCTTTCCAGCAAG
Source organism: Labroides dimidiatus (assembly GCA_030710495.1). Lineage (NCBI taxonomy): Eukaryota > Metazoa > Chordata > Actinopteri > Labriformes > Labridae > Labroides > Labroides dimidiatus. Next base: position 28,988,603 of record CM061145.1, read on the forward strand.
TCTTCTGAGAATCTCGTGATGATTTTAAGCTGTTTTTTCTATATTTAGAACAGACTGTTTTGAGCAGTTTATAGCCAGATTCAGGGATTTCTACTGCATATGAATGTGTAGCAGCTTGATGTCAAATATTTGTAAATAACATGGATGGAATAATGTGCAGTGGGTTACTCACTTCAGCTTATTCATCAAGCAAAACATTTTACAAGTTCTCACTCTACACTGTCAAAAACATAAAAAAAAAAGGTGTTGTCACTCCTGCCCCAAATAGAAAGCAGCAAACCGGATGGATGCTGCGTTGCTGCTGTGCACTGTGTTAGCTCCTGCTTAGTGGCTTACAACACATAGCGAAACCAGCTCATGTTAGAGCATAATTTACAGCAGACAACGGAAACACATGTGTGAGAGCTGCTGTAAAATTGCTCTTTGAAAATGAAGCTTTGTTTGATACTGGCTTGTTGTTTGCTTACACTAATAACCAGGTAAACGCTTGCTCCAATAAACCAGCAAAAGCATGAAAAGGGAAAATGCTCACATAAGGCTTTCTGTCACATAACATTAACCCAGCTAATAGTAGGGCAAAAGAAAATGCTACCATGGCAAACAAAAGGGCAGCTGTGTGCCAGGAGATGCTTCTGTGCCTGATCCTTTGTTAGTTTTTTTTTAGTTTTGTAGTTTTCCACAAGGAGCAGGATTGGAAACGAAAATCAAGTTTAAGTCTTGAAAACAGAAACCCTACAAGGCACTCAGTCTTTAGAGAGTCATACAATTCATGACTTAAATGTGACTCAATCAGAGAACATGTCAGACTTTAGCCTTCAAAACTCTTATAGGGTGAAAGATGTGATCAGTTGGTAAAACTGAAAAAAATGTCAATTGGCGTAACCAGTGTTTCTCTTCAAAAATCTGATATTGTGCAAAAAGAAAGTTACTATGAATATGACTGAAGCAGTCTGCTACACTGTAAAAATGAAATTTAAAATGATTTTAACCAACTGACCCAAATTAGAGAGAAAACATTGATTTCTACAGCAAACTGACTCACTCAGTACAACAAAGCCCATATTATCAATTTAGAGATGAATGAAATATACTTTAAGAAGATATTTCATAACAAACAGCTTATTTACAGTACAGTCATAACTTCTGGGGAAGGTAAATTATTTAATACTTGTTTTGTTTTTTTCGGTTACACCATTTGACAATTTAATAGGACTGATTCTTTAATTGGTTAAAAATGGTAGAAATGTCATATAAAACACTACGACGCCAACAGAAACGCAAACTACACATTTAAACAAACACCTAACATGTTGTTTAACAAGTTTAAAGCGTGTTTTTGCTACCAACCCTTATTTCTCACTGTCTCTATAAAGTTTCTAGAGATAGTCATTGGTGACTCAGGGAACGGCCTGATTATGTTGGTAACTTTTTCTGTACTGCACAAGAACTACTGAAGTATTCAACCCATTTTCTATCTCAAAGCCTGACCTCAGAGCGCAGACATTGGATTTGCGTGCAGGGACACACGCCATGTTCAGTGTGACGTTAAAACATCTTCTGCCTTCCCAAACGCTTGCTGCACTCATCATGTGACGTCAAAAGCAGCTGACACTCACTTCATTTCCTCCGCAAACCCAGCTGACAATCAGAGAAATCAGGTTACTGGAGGATATCGTGATTCTGTGACCCGTGTAAGATCTAAATGGAACTATCAGCTGATTTTTATCTGCCGCTAAAGTGCTTAGCGCATTTGTTAGGTTTTTATCCTACACGGTACAGTGCGAGCAGCCTGCTCTCTATTAAACTTTCATTGGTTTCCTCCTGACTGCCTATGTGAGAGTACAAGTCAGCCTCCATCCATCAGAAAAGATGTTAAATATAGAGCGAGACGGACCAGAATAGAGAGTGGAAGAGAAGGTGGCGGAGTGGGAAAGAGAGTCAAGAAAAAGACGAATGAGGAGCCGAATAAAGAAAGTAAAATGATGATAATGAGAGGGATGAGGAGGATCGAGAATGGCTCCTGGATGAATAAATGGTGTTTTGAATCAAATCTCCAACTATTTTACGCCTCATTTAGCCAAATGAAATTCAAACCGCTCACCATCCCAAACACCCACATTGCCCTGCAAGTACTTTAGTATGCTATAAAAACATACTGGACAAACCTGACGCACAGCACCCTCAACAGAAAGAAAACTGCTGCTGTGAAGACTTGATAAGTATTCCACTGTGAGAAGAAGAGCAACATTCGTGGTTTATGATGGCAAAACTCTGAGCCACTTTCTGCGACAGGTTATGATTAGCAAGCAAAGCTATACTTCAGGCTGTATTAAGATCTGCAGTGGGCTACATTTTGTAAAGCAAAAAAATGTACAACTAATCCAACCTGGCAACCTGTGAGGCTGATAAATATGTAGATGCATTAAAATGCCCATTCTTATGGCATTATTACACTTGTTTGAGAGATAAGGAGGCTGTTCTTCTAATAATTCATCTGGTTTGATCATATTGAGGCTAAGAGTTACGCATAATGAGGCATTATTAGGTGTGCGGCTAATGCGACCAACAGATGGATGGTGTAGCTGTTTGCAAAGAGATAAGGCTATGGCTTCATCTTCACTTCTTTGCGCGTTTCTAGATCAGCTGATTTTGGCTGGAGTCTGCATATCCAGAAGGATAACCACCATCTTTGGGCTACATCACATCTCTTTAAGCAATGGATGAGAGTCTGCTCATTCTTTATATAGTCTATGATGGAAACACAGCTCATTAAAGTGCGTTTACTTTGTTTATGGCATTACGGATTCACAAAATATGGCGAACTGCAGTTTAACTTTTTTGTTTAAAACAATGTATTAGTTAGAGTGAGCACAGGATACAGAGTGGAAAATAATGAATCTGTTTGTGAAGACTTTTCTGAAGTTTTTTTTTTTTTTTTAACTTTCTGGCCTGAATACTCATTGTGTGAGGATTTCTCAAAGCAGTCTAATGGGGCTATCCTGCTTCTTTCTGTTGTAAACTCTTCACTGTTACCTTCATCTCAACAACAGGACATACAGTAGTAGCTGAAGGACTCATTGGAATGACAGAAGTAAAAGAAGTGTTTCCTTAGGCTCCATCGTTGAGCACCTAAGCTGCCTTTTATCAGTTGTTATAAGCAAAGTTCACAGGAGAGGTTAACATACGTGGTAGAGCATTTCTGTCCATCCCTCCATGGTGATGCACTGGAAGACGGTGAGCACAGCAAACATAATGTTGTCAAACTGGGTGATGCCATAGTTTGGTCCAAGCCAGCCGCCTCGACACACTGTGCCGTTTGGACACAGACGAGAAGGTTCTGCTGTTCCACACGGCAACTCGTCCACGATCTCATCTGATAAAGAGGCAGAAAAACAGAAAGAAGGAGGGGTTGATTTTCAGAGAACAAGACAGCAAATGTTTACAGTTATGTTGGTTTTTTATGACGTGTTAAACAACTCGGGTCTAATCATGAAGATCAACAATGGCTGGGTAAGTCAGAACTAGTATTTTGATTTACTGGTGGCTCCTCGTCTCAGTACATTACAACAGGGTTAAACTATCACAGGAATTCAGACATTGAGCAGCAAAAAGAATTTAGTTATATTCTTTAGAGTTGTTTGTGAAGAGGGGGCGTGTGTGTGAAGATAGCCTAGTGGTCTATGAGGTTCTCCCTCGAGCGGGTTGCCCAGGTTTGAATCCAGCCTGTAGCCTGTTTCCTGCATGCCATTACTCACTCTCACCTTGTTTCCTACTCTATCCATTGTACTCTCTCACCTATCTGATTAAAGGCATAAAAAAAGCCAAAATAATAATATTAATTTTAAAATTAATTTTCAATAATATAAGTTTTTTATAATATAAAAACATTTTACAGCACGTCCAAATTCAAACATGTCAATAAATGAAGAATTCTGCTGATTAAGGACTTCATATTTGTGAAATAATAAAGTTAGCTATTTTTAACTGTGTTTTATATAAAGCCAGGTTTATATCCTTTATACTTTATATTTTTGTTTTTGCCTATTTCTTCTTGTTTCATACACTCTGCTAATTCTCCAGGTGAAATTCCTGATTGTAACTCATACCATCTCCTTTGAAAATTCTGTGTATGTTTTTTTTATTTTTTTTTTTACTCTTTTCAGGATATTTGTTTTTCTCTCATCTCATTAACTGTGTCCTGGAAGTTTCTGAAAGTCTTAGTGGCAGTCTGCATTAGAGTCCTTTATCAATAAGACTGATGACATGTTTGAAAATCAGAAACTGAAATGTAATAAAATCTTAAATCCACTTCTGAATTGTAATGCCTTTTTTTTACTGGCACTAAAATTTGGTCACTGGTTTCTAGAAGGAAATGAAACAACATTAAACTCTCTCTTTCTTTTTTTTTAACTCACGTGTATATTCATCGAAGCATGTCTTGTGGAACTTTCCCATGTAGAACTCCAGGCCGATGATGGCAAACATGAGAATGGCCACAAACAATAACAGGCCGATCTGCAGCAAGGGGATCATTGCCTTCATGATGGACTTGAGCACCACCTGCAGACCTGGAGGGCACACATGAGGAGACACATGATTGAAATTTCAATTGTTGCAAAAGCATCAATCATGGTGTACACACATGCTACACGTGTGTACACAGTTTACAAAACACTCAGCACAGCACTTACTTGGAATCCCTGACACCAGTTTCAAAGGTCGCAGCACTCTGACGGCCCGCAGTGTCCTTAGGTCAAGCTGAGTCCCCACTTTTGACAGAATACTGCAGAGATATGGAGAGAGAGAAGAAATTTTAAATTACTAAATCATCAAATTCTCTAAACACCGAAGCATACATACATCAGCATTTAAAAATCCTTTGCCCAAGTCAAATGAAAGTCCAAACAAAAAATCATGTGGTTCACATTTTTCACACATGAATAAACAACCCCCTGAATGGAAACAGTATTGACAGGGACAGTGCAGAAAAAACACAGGAAAACAAAAAAACGGCGACTGAGCCTGACTAATCCGTGTCTCTGAAACAACTTTCCGAGATAAGAAAAGGAAACTTTGATCAAGTTATCTCAGACGATTGTGAAGATTTTAATGATCAAGCAATTCACCCACAGTGTTAGAATGAATACAGCATGAATCTTGAAGAAAGATCACTTTTGTCAGGAGCTGTGAACATATAACAAATTTAACCATAAATCAATGACGTAAAAATGTGACCATTATTCTGTAGCTTCTTCATCTATAACGTGATTGGATGGTATCACATGAAAGGAAATTTGATGTCTTATGTCTTATAACCGATGTTTAAGGTCTACTGCAACACAAAGATTTGACGCATGAGTTTGCTTTTACTGCCTCATTTCCTAATGTTGTGAGCATGAGGCTTTGGTGTGAAGTCAGCCTCAGCCAGATTGGAAAATTCCATGCTCTGTCTTGTACGGGGGCGGAAGGCAGGGTCTGTCCAACAGGAAGGGGAGGGGGAGTGAGGGGGCGTAGAGAGAGGGGATGCTCTGAGGAGGAGGGGAGACAGAAACGAAGGGGAGGGGAGCAGACACTGATCAGACATCCCTCAAAGATTACACAGTTTGTGATGACGAAACTAAAATCCCGATTTTCTGCATGTGTTATACTTTATGCCTCAAAATTGCACTTTGGTTTGCAAGTCAGACTTTAAACTCCAGAAGTAGCTGAATGTATCAAGCTGGCATCAGTTGGCTATTGAGAGCCTATTTGTCTTTATTCAGGAATCATAAAACAATGTCCATCTTTCATATTTAGGAACAGTTTCCAGACAGTTCAATAGTGTATTTACATCAAAAGTGAAGTGAAAATCACCCCTCTAAGTACATCTGCAAAATAAAGGAAGTCATACTTTGGTTTGGTAGAGAGTTGTGTCCACTCATCACTACTTTCTGATGAGTCTCAGTTTCTCTGTAGATAGTCAATTTTACAGAGGCTTCACTCTTTAATCTACCATACATTAGCCAAATTCCCTTCAACTAGAGTGAACATGTTCCAAAAACCCCAAGAAGACTGAGCTTGACGTATGCAGCATGCATGCTCAACATCTCGACAGGGAGACACATCAGAATAATGCCAGTGGCCCAATGCAACACTTTATTGTAAATATTAATGGTCTGTAGAACAAGCTGAGCAAAGCCGGGACGTTTCAGGGAATTCCATAAAATCCCCCAGACATAAATTTTGAACCAAAAAGGAGAACAAGTCAGGCAAAAGAGGATTATGGTCATCCTACTGTAACACTATCTTTTTTAATCCCCAATTAATGCATGCATGTGCAGTGATTATAACCCTTTTAGCTGCCACAGCCAAAGTCAATGATGCAGAGCTACAAAACCCCAAATCTCAGAAGAACACGTCTCAAACTGCCTCAGATCACACAGAGATGCAACACTAACAGTGCGACATCTTTATCAACAGTTAAGCTGTTGTTTGAAACATGACAACAAGCAAACTTTGTCAGTTTGTCGAGGGTTCGATTCCCAGCTCCTGCAGTCACATGTCGAAGTGTCCTTGAGCAAGACACTGAACCCCAAAAATTGCTCCCACTGTTGTTCAGTGGTGTGTGTGGTTTGTACGTCCCTTTGGAAAAAAGCGTCGGCCAAATGAAATTGTAGAGGTTGTAGAGTTTTTACCATAACTCAGTAGTCAGCTATTTAAGTACCACTCACAGCCCGGTGGTCTGAGACGTATCTGTAGGCTAATGTGTAACGTTAGCGAATCCTTATGTCCTGCTCATCTACCAAGCAGAGCTAACGTATCCTTACTCTTCATTTTATTGACAGACTCTAAAGTTTGATCAGATCACTGCAGGATCACTGCTGCATGTGGGTTGGAATGAACATTATCACACACAGCTTAGCTCCAGTTTTAGCCTTTAGCCTGTGCTATCACTCTCCCGTTCAGCTTTCTTCTGCTCTGACGTCCTTTTTCTGTCTGACAGTTCAGCTCCAGTGTCCACCATCAGTATTGAATAAATCACAGAAAAAGTTTTCAGCAGAAAAAAACACAGATCTCCCTTCTTGTCAGCCAATAACCTATATTGGGGCTGATAATCTCTAAATATTTTCTAAATGTAGCTTTTAGGTCATGTACCTTGATATTTTTGAGATTTAACTGTGCAACAATTTGAGTTTCAAAAACCCAGAAGTATGCATAGGTAAGTACATGGAAAAAGCAAGACTGCAACTGTCTATTTTGATACAATAGTTAAAAGCTTTAACTTTTTCCATCTGTCCGTCATTCCTTTTCTCTTCTTTTTTATTTATTTATTTTTATTTTTTGTTTATAGTCATCTGATCCTCCTGCATTTATTTAAGTTCTTAGCAGATCTTCAGAACTCATCTCTGTGAATCTAACCACTAGATTCGTCCAAACAACAAAATCTCCAGGATGCAATCACCCCTGGTAACGGCTGAACCTGGACCACAGTGCACTATACCAGCCAGTAGAGGGAGCAGCAACTGTGCTGCCTGGTTGTGATGGAGATTGAGGGATAAGAGGGAGGGGTATCGAGGGATGTCAAGAGGGAAGGGAAGCAGAAGAGTGTAGAGGGGGTAGGAGTTAAAAGTTAGTTCAAAGATGGTATCAAGATTGGATAAGTGACAAATTAAAGTTAAAATGAAAGCTGCTAAATTTATAAATAGATTCAAAATCTTTGGATTAAATATTTTAACAGCATCAGTTATCTTACGAACTGTGCTTTTAGATATATCAGGCAATTACAGGGTTAATGAAACTGTTTACAGCGTTAAAAACTGATAACAAATACTGATCAACATTTATTACAAATTTAGAACCAGATTTCAGGTTAATTCTTGACGCTAACAGGTCATTTAGCAACACTGACGTTAGCATCCCTTTTGGATAACAACTGTTATTACAGCCGAGCGCGTTATTGAATTCTTTACACCCTCTAAACACTCAGCAGCATTAAATTCTGAATTTTGTCTTTGGTAGAAGCTTTACAGAGTCAAATTGTTTGCTAACATTTTCGGATCTTTTTAATTGCAGTCTTAAAAGTTGACATATTATTCCCCTTTTCAACCGTTTAACACATTCCTGTTGTCTAAATGAAATGCTTACCATATTTCAATCTAAATTTTAAATAAATCAAGCATAATAGAAGGTTTTAGACTAGCTTTGAACAGCTTTTCTTAAAACCGGCAGTTTGGGTGCATCTTGTCCCTTTAAATTCTAAAGAGCAATTTCCCATTTTCCTCTCTCTTCTCCATGGTGTGCCATAAACTATAAGCAACTTGTGAGCAAATAAATAAATATATAAATAAATAAATAAATAGTGACTTCTGAATGTACGTCTGACTCTGCTTCAAACATGTCCCCTGTAGCCACGGTCAGAGAAGAGGAGAGCTAAGCAGAGGAGTTTAGGTGACACTTAATTCAACCTAACTTTACAGTTACAGTTTTGGCTTTTAGACCTTTTAGTTATTAAGAAAATGGTTTTAACTTGAACAGTTTTTTATTGTAGAGCTCTACTTTCTAACAGTATTGCTCCCTTATTGGTTCATAATCATGTCGGTAAAGTAAACTCTTATGTATTTTGAGTCAACAATCCTTGTGGATTGCTGGTTTGATTGAAAAGACTCCTCAATTTAAGACACTAAGTGACCATTGCAGGCAGCTGGCGAAGTCTTGGCCAACATATTGAGGTGGGTCTGTATGCACGTCACAACTCACAACACCTCCACAGGTTAAGCTTGACAACCATATGGCTGGCTGGCAGGCATGCTTTAACAAATCACACGAGAAAGGGCTTCAAAACTGCGTAGAATCCACACGCTGCTGAATGCAACTGGAGTCTTTGTACAAGAAGACATTTGAAACCTTTCACTGTGGAAGGCCCCCTTAGAAATGCAGCACCTTAAATCCCAGACCAACTTGTAGTCAGGATTTTATGACTGTTGAATGTTACTCTTTATTTTGAACTTTGTTTTTACTTTTCATTGAATCTGTTAGTTAATGGAAATTTGTAGGACAGAAAAGGCCAAAGCCATCTGTTAAATTACATAAATTTATACAGGTTTGTGCATATTACACTACCAGTCTGGATTTCCCTGATGAAATACAATCTAGGCAGGAAAGAGACAGAACATCCCCTGAGGAATAGTGAGTGAGAGAAAACTGAAAGAGAGTGATAGTCCTGTGTGTCAAAAGTGTGAGATTTGACGGCTTAGAGAGAGAGAGAGAGAGGGACAGAAAGCGATAGAGAGAAAGAAAGAGGGAGGCTGACAGGGATCCTCTCGGGAGAGCGAAAAGAGGGAGAGCTTTATCAGCGGAGGGAGAAGGTGTTTGGACAGAGATGACAGAGGCTCTCACTGCTGGGAAACACCAAACAATCAACCTGTAAAGCATGCACACACACATACAGGCACACACACAGTTGAAACTGTTATGCACTGTATATATACGATATATTATGTAAATTGTATTCACTTTCCCATTATAGCTCTAGTGCTCTGCATTAGCTAGACATTCAATGGTAATGCACAACAAGGTGTCTTAATGCAGTAAATTAAGAGACAAGACTGAAAAATTGGCTGCTATATGGTAACAAGAAGTGGTGTTTCCCATCAAGTACAGTCTTTTAGTTTTACTGAAATGCCAAATTTTCATTTCCTTTTTGATTCTTGTGATCATTTTAATTGAAAGAACAACAACTGAATAATCTTCTGTGGAATGTGAATAATCGTGTTGTTGTAACAGTTGTTATCCTGGTTTCTCGTCACTCTGTCCAGGAATTTTTTTTTGACAGCATCCTGCTTATTACACTGGTTCTTACTAAATATCGATTTGGATGGGATTCCATAGGTTTTTGTGTGTTCTACCATAAAAATAGCCCTCTTAGGCTATTTTAATGTTGCCAAGCAGGAGAGGATGAAGCCAGTAAAAGGAAGTGGGTTTTTTTCTACCTTTTTTTTCTGCAACCCAGAAAAACTTGGACACTGGAACAAATAAAATATTCAGTTTCTTTGATGGGACTGCACAGCGGTGCAGTGGATAGTGCTGCTGTTTCTTAAGAATGTTCCTGGTTTGATTCCCTGGGGCAAGAGTCTTTTTGTGTAGAGTTTGCATGTTCTCAAGGTGTGTGCATGGATTATCTCCAGGTAATCTCCAAGACTGGTCACTCCAAAATGCCTGCACATAGCGGTGTGTGCTGTTTTTTGTCTGTAAGTTTTAGCCCTCCTATCTGCCAGTCTGCCTCTTGAAACTCCAAAAGGAAAACTTCAAACCCTGCAAAGTTTGGTTTCCTGTCATGTTACAGATCCATGATGAGCAAAGTGATGATGATGATGATGATGATGATGATGATGATGATGATGATGATGATGATGATGATGATGATGATGATGATGATGATGTTGTTATGGGAGGACCTAATGATGAACACCTTATGGGTCACTCAGCACCTTCTCTCTGCCAGGTCTCTCCCCAGTTCATGCCGTCACCATGGCAACCAGCGATTCCTCTCCTCTTCTTCTCTGAGTCTCCACGGTTACCGACCTCCTCTCATTCATAAGCGTTGCCAGGGCAACACAGCCCTTGCTCATTGATGGAATCTCGGCACTGCCGCAGGAACGGGGAAGGAAGGGAAGTGGGTCTCCTAGCCATTGATTTTCAACCACTTCAACCCCCCACCAACCTCCCCCATCTCACATTATCCTCACCTACCCCCTCACACCCCTCCTCTCCTTACACCAGAGCCTGATCACAGTGCAAGCATACAGTAAGTGCATCCAAGTGGAACTTCCCCAGCATGCTCACAAACACACACAGACACAGACACACACACTTACTCATACTGACCAAACAAATGTAGGTGCAGCATTTTACCGCATACAATCACAGATGCATTCACAGTTAAAACATGTGCAGACACATACAGAGATCTGAAGACAGAGAAGAATACAGTGTAGCACGTAGTAAAGATGACCCATTTTCTCTGCTGCTGTAAAACTGGTGTTTTAAGACACATTCAAGTCTTACAGAGAAATTAAAACAACTTTACTAATCCTGCTAGTCTACTGATCTACTGATGTCGATGTGCAGTGGCATGTTAGGGCTGTGAATTCAGGGATGATGACTGAGCAAAATGCTAAGCTACAAGTTGGTGATATTTTACAATTACTGGACTAAAACCGTTTTGATGTAATAGTTCACCATAATTTTTATAAAGTCTGAACATTAGAAAGCCAAATATTCAGAGTTGGACTTTTGTTGGCTTGTCAAATGTTTACAATCAAAAATTAAGGCCAAGTTAAAACCACCACTAACAACCACTAAGTCATTAGTGCAAGAAAAAAATAAGGTGAAAGAAATCAGACAAAAAAGGCTCATATTTCAGCAAAATTGTGATGCTTGGATTGCCCTTTACATGCACTATTTTCTTTCATATAAACCTTTAGAAAGCAGTTAACTATACTACTTTGACTGCAAGCTATAACCAAAAGGCTTATGGCCATTGGGGTTGTCGGGACCATCTCAGTTCAGTACATCTAATTATTAATATTCAAAATCAGTTTAGCCCACTCATGTTAGGAGTTACAATTTATTAGCAGGAGAAAACATTTCCAGTTTTAACAACTATTTTCACGGTTAAATATCCCATATTATCAACACAGGTATGGTGTCAAACATTGTGGTACAGTTTGTGACAACATAGTTTTATGGTCGCTTCCTGAAAAACTGATTTAATCGCTGAACCTATAGGAATTCTTATTGTAAGCTGAAAGTGCTTGGTTACATCAGGCATCACTACATCACAGTTTGAAAGGCGTCAAAAAACACTGACAGGTGAAGTAAGCTTACAGCCAGTGTTGTGTTCTCTGCCTTTTACACCTGCAATCTGAAAAACTAACTGAAGCACCTTATTATTTTCAATGAAGAAGTCACAGTGGTTCTAATTTTGATAGGACTGGGCTTTATGGTATAGTTAGAGTTAATCTATGGACTGAGAATGGAGGAGCACAGAAAAAAATAAATAAGACTAATAGAAGAAGAGAAATGTTTTTTTTTTCATGATGGCAACCAGTATGTGTTAAGCTTTATATCATTTTCATGTTTGGTCTTTCAAGGGACTGAGCCCCCCTAAATGTCTGATCTTAAGATCACCCACTCATGTAAACTGAGGACTCTAATTTTTGAAGCTTTGGAGGTGGAATTCTTTCTAATTTTTGCTTGATGTACAACTTCAGTTGCACAACAGTCCGGGGTCTCTTTTTTCGTATATTGCACTTCATAATGCACCACACATTTTCAATGGGAGACAGGTCTGGACTGCAGGCAGGCCAGTCTAGTAACCGCACTCTTTTACTATGAAGCCACGTTGTTGTAACATGTGCAGATAGCATCTTGGCATTGTCTTGCTGAAATAAGCAGAGATGTCCCTGAAAAAGACGTGGCTTGGATGGCAGCATATGTTGCTCTAAAACCTGAATGTACAATTCAGCATTAATGGAGCCTTCACAGATGGTCAAGTTAGTCATGCCATGGGCACTAACACACCCCCATACCATCACAGATGCTGGTTTGTGAACTTTGGGCTGATAACAACCCTGATTGTTTTTGGAAATCATGGACATCATGTCCTCCGGGCTAAAGAGGAAAAGGATAATTTGAAACCCCTCAAACCACAGCACACTTTTCCACTTTGCGTCAGTCCATCTCAGATGAGCTTGGGCCAAGAGAAGCCAGTGACGTTTCTGGGTGTTGATATGTCTTTGGCTTTGCAAGGTAGACTTTGAAATTGCATGAACTTCATTGGAATTGGGGTTGTTGGACTTTAGTTGTCTTTTTTTTAAACCTGTATGCTATTCATTTTTCATTTCCAAAGTCAAGTATGAAAACAAAACTGAAATGTGAAACAGAAATATCTATGAGGGCAGATAGGAACTATCAACTATTTCATGTAAAACAATCATAGTTATGAGTAATGGGACACTATTCACTAATATAGGATTGCATAAATAAGCAGCTTCCAAAATCTTTGCATGTAGTTTATGAGTAAAAAAAAGGACCGAACATTCCAAAAATATTCTGTTGAAATTCAAAGTGGATGGCTATTTTCACACACAACTAATTATGAGTGTATTGTGTGTAAGCCACGCCATCACAATGCAGCTTATTTGGCAGAAATAGAAGCAATCACAACATGCAAAGACTGGGAAGAGTTCCAGACAGTGAAATGTGCATGAGCTGTAGAGTGTGTATTTGTCTGCGTGTGTGTATGCACATGGATTATGTATGTTTTGTGTGGAAATAGTGTGGGAGCACCATGTGTCATCACAGCGTGAGCTCCTGTCCCTTCAGCTTCTCCCACTGAGCCCTCATCCACCCCCCCACCCCCACACACACTCAACATGCAACTCAAACATGCGCACAAGCATTATAGGCAATATTCCTGCATGACACGGTGGTGCACAGTAAAGGAATTTGTGCAATATGTTGGAACAAACAACATGGAATCATGCATGTTAAAAATAAGGATAACTGGTGTTATCACCACAATCCTTTTAATTGAATTTTGTACATCTGCATTGGCCTCATTTTTCAAAACTAGTGGTTGCTGCTTGAATTTCACTCAGTGTTAGAACAGCAGGGGCTAGCAAAAATAAACAGAATGCCTTAATTGTGACTAGCTCAACCCCGCCCATACTGTGGCCTCTGAAGCTGCAGAAAGTTAAAACAATCTAAATATCAGGGTACCTGTGCACTGAAAAACTCTGATGTAAATTGACAGCAAAATCTCAACAGTTATGCACTGTATTTTGGTGTAACAGTATAATATTATTATAACAGTGCATTCTGGGAAAATGAACACTTGCCTATGGTCCCAATGGCCAAATACTCCCATTTAGGGTTATTTACAGTTTACTACTGAGGATCACCTGGTCTGCCACTGCACCACATTCACTCCTCCTTATTGTATTTCCAAAGTGCAGATAATGTAAGTTTGCTGTAGAGTACTGGTGAAATTGCAGACAGTAAAATACAGTATTTTTACATTTATACAGCAATATATTGTCAATTAAGTTATAATCACTTACTGTATTCAATTCTTACAGTAAGGACACTGTAAATTACAGTTAATTACAGGAAGCAGTTTTGCCAGTAAATTACCCAAAGTATTAGGTATACACAGAAATGGATGGAAATTTTGTCCGATACCAATATCCGACATTAATATTTCTGTTATGGTCGATAACCGATATTTACTGATATCAATATATGTTTTTAAAAAAAATTAAGTTTCTGAGATGATAAAATTTTGTAGAGACTGAAAACCATGCAAACTGAATTTTTTCATGTTTTCCTTTATTTTCAAAAGGTGCTTTCACTTTCAAATAAGAACGTTAATTGGCTAACATAAACACAGCTTGTAGCAAGTGTGTAATTAAACTCTAAACTCCTGTGAGAAAGTCTGGATCATGAATTACAAAAAGGAGCATAAATCAAAATAATATCCTGACAGAGTTACCTTTACAGACTTACCCGTATTCATGGCAACTCCCTCCAGACACATACACAAACAGAAACTAGATGGATATAAACATCGGTTGTTAATATCGACCCAGTTTTACTCAATGGACCGATATATTAAAAAATGACAAACATCGGCCGATACCGATTTTAATGCTGATATATTGTGCATCCCTACAAATTATACACTAAAAAGTTTTACGGTGTGATGTTTTTCCAGTTTCCAGCAACTGGGATGATCTCAACAAGAATGGAATGATGCCTGTGGGCTAGTTTAGGCAGCGAGCTGAGCGTCACTGATATAACATTTGAAATAAATGTTCCCTTAATTTTTTATGTACTTAAACTTGCAGATTTCTAGTCTCTCCTACTGCTTCGTCATGGCCCTTACTGTGCTCCAACATTATTAAAATTCTACTTTCAACCCCAACACTTTCCTTGCATCCACCTGCAGAGAGATTTCAGACACTGTCTCATCAGTTCTCAAATTCCTTCATGTTAAATACACAAGTAAAATAAGTATTCATAGCCTGGACGCCACACAAAATCTTGTAGCATGTGACCTAAATGAGGTGTTTGAGGTCAGGATGATACTTGCTCTATTAGTGGACATGATGGTCTCCAAAAGACTCAAAGTTTTCATAATGTTGGTTTTGATGTAGCACCATGGTGAACTCTGCATTCATCCTACATTTACACTGAGGCACAGTTATCTACAAGCAGGACACAGACTGGACACAGTGAATGGAGTAAAACCCTTCAGAGGAAAAATCAAGGTAAGACAATAAAGTGATTCTCTCTCCAAACCTCTCAAACCAGCCCGCTGTCTTTCTCTACACGGGGCATTAAGCAGCACTTTACGACTGTTATGTCACTACTCGCTCTGACCCCCGCTTCCAAGGTGGTACGCTCCACACACTCTCACTTATTGGGGGAGACCATTTACTGTGTGCACAGGGGAGTCTGGAGGAAAACTGGTGAGGTGAAGGGGGTTGTTATAATGACTCCATCACCTCAGGGTTTGAGACTCATGTTCTACAGCTTATATCATCACATTCCCTTCTCTCAAATACGTCTCTCATTATCGCTTCTCTTTTTTTCCAGTTCTCTTTCCATCTCCTGGTTGCTGAAGCTCTCATTGGCAGAGGCAGGATGGGAGCACTCTCATTCTAACCACATTCTCCATCCTCATCCCCCCTTTCTCTCCCTTACCCTCTCTTCATTTTCTCGCTCTCACATTATTGCTGATCTCAGCAGAGTGCTAACACTCAGCTGATGGACTCTCTCTCTCTCACTCACTCACTCTCTCTACCTCTACCTCCATCCCCAATCACACTGCCTTTTCCCTCATGCTTTTCTCTCCTGCTATTTTAGTGCTTCTTCTAATTTACCTTCATGTATAATCAGATGAAGGAAAACCAAGGATGCAAATAAGGAGACACAGTCTTTCTTTCTCTTCTCCTTTCTGGTCTATCCCTCCCTTCCCCCCTTCCAAGAACCTCTCTGTCTTTTGATCACTCACATTTGTTTTATTAACCTTTATTTATGTAGGGGAAGGTTTGCTGAGTGTGCATGCTTTTCTGCAAACACCCTCTGGCTACTGGAGGGTTTCAGAAGTGGAGCTTTTATATGAGAACGTAGATTTTTTTTTTTTTTTTTTTTTTTTTTAAACTGTGGAGCCCTTTTGTATCTATTAACCACTTTGCAGTGGAAATGATCCAGTGGTATCTTTCTTTGTGTTTTTCTTATTGTGATTACAGTTATTGAACAATCTCAGACCATAGACTGTAAAAATAATGGACGTCATCTACCTCGGCTCATACTGAGGTGGCCACAAAAACTGCCCCCTCTGGTGGCTGGCTGCAGTACAATCAAAAACAGATGGGATGTGGTCAAACTTTAAAAAGTTATTACACCTCGTAGAAATGTTTCTAACATCCGTATGCTGTGGTGATATTTAGATATTATTGGGCTGCATTCTGTTCAAGTCCTCCTTTACTGAAATGTTTTGTTTTCATTAGTTATTAGAGGTGAAAAACGGGGTTTTACGTCTCATTTAACGATGATTGACAGCTGCCGTTCTTGTGTAGTTTTTTCGGGAATAATAAAATAAATCAGGAAAGAGGGTTAAGAAGAGAAAAAAAAAATCAATTATTTTTGTCATCCACTCAGATTCTCCCAGAGTCCCTCATAGGTCTCTACTACGCAGACTCTGGCTGCACAATGGCGGCTCCTGTGACAGAGGTTTTTTGGCTTCAAAACCGTACAATGGTAAAAGGCGGAGCCCCCCTGTCCATTCTATATACAGTCTATGTCTCAGACCCATTAGCATTTGTGTGACAACAGTTTATCCCTCTGTGGATAAATCCTGCACTGATAAACAACTTAAAAATAGTAACTTAGGAGGACCATAAGTGCAGATAAACAGCAAAGCAAAATTTGTCCCTCATGATATGTGAAATGAATCATTTCAATTCTTGTAAATATTCCAGAGTTGAACCAATTTATCTATTTCTGGTGAGTTTAATTCACTGTCCACAGTAAGTTGCACACAAGCTGCACTCTAGATAGCCTTAAATAACTGATGTTGTCGTGATGGAAGCCCAATAGACTGATCTTTGCTTTACAGAAAAAACACCACAGTGTTGCAGATTTGTAAAGAAGTCAAACTTTAACAGGTCTGTCTCCAAGAGGAGGAGGAAAAAATGTTAATTTGTTCAAACCTGGCAGGTCATTTCTGATGCATTCCACAAAATCAAGAAAAAAAGCTCTTTGGTTTTTGCATCAAGCAGATTTTTTTTCATGATTTTTTTTTTCATCTGGACCTGTTTGCTTCATTTGCATGCAGGTATTTATTTTATTTTATTTATTTATTTATTTCGGTCACGTCAGCACACTTATACAACATCACACATTGTCAATAGTTGATCAAATTGTACATGTCCAAAAGGAAAGACGGGAGAAGCAGAGCTTATCTAGTCCCGTCCCCATTTTCTCAATATTTAGTCTCCTCTTTTCCACATATCATCAGATTATTATAAATTTGTATGACATTTACAGAAGTATGACGTCACTTCATTCACTATCATTGTTTAGGTACATTCTGTCTTTCCTGCTGTCTTACAGACCAAACAACCCACATGTTTTATTCCACCATCCTTCATGTCTTTATATCTTTTAGATTTTACACCCTTAAGTATTGTCATATATCATTTAATCATATTATCATAATCATATCCGTCAAAGGTCATTTTGACTATTTTTTTTCTCAAATACTTTCGTGGCACTGCTGCACCTGGTTTCTTCTTGTAAGCTGTTCCATTGATTGACTCCATTAACTGTGATAGTCATGGCTTTCAATGTCGTTCTTACTGTTCTCTTTTTGAAAATCATTTCGCCTCTTAAGTTATGTTTCATCTGTCTTTTTATGAACCTTGCTTGTAGGTTCCTCGGTAGCTGACCATGTGCCTCCTTGTACAATACCTGCACAGTCCTGTATTTTATTAGGTCATATAGTTTTAGGATCTTTGCTGTAATAAACAGCTGATTTGTGTGTGCTCCATAGCTTGCGTGATGAACAATTCTTTCTGTTTTTTTCTGCAGTGTTAATATACTTTTAGTGTTCATTTTGTAAGTATTTCCCCATATCTCGCTGCAGTATTGTATGTGTGGTGCCACCAGAGCCCAGTAAACAGTGAGAAGTGATTTCTGATATCAGCTTGTAGAGATAAACATGTCTTGAAGGACGTTTTTTTCTTTAAGTTTGTCAACGCTCCATTGCTTAGCAGCAGTACTAATTAGATAGATTTTCCACACCAATGCTAAAGTTAAAACCAGCAACAGAATTATCTGGTGGAGTTTGTCAGCTGTGCTCCATCCTGTCACCCATCCATGTCTTTGAATTGTAAAATAAAACCCTCACCTTTTACCTCTCCTTTTCTGCACGTCATTCTCTCCTGTCTCTTTTATCCTCCTCCAGATTTTCCATCTGACTCTCTCCCTCAATCTCTCTCTCTCACTGTTCCAGCAGGCTAATTGTCCCACATGTCCCCCCGTCTCCTGCCAGCCTGAATATCAGACCTCACATGACATGTATCTGGACTTGGTGTCCCTTTTGTGTGCGTCATCCAATATGATATGTTTTCAAACATGGAGTATGTCATGGAGTTAGAGCCTTGTTTTATTTTCAGCATTTGGGCTGCAAATGTTCTTAACTCAGCCTTTTATTTAGTTGAATTATCTAATATTCTACATTTTTGACCTGACTGCTAGTTGAATTTCATTTGGGTATTTGCCTATATGTTTATATTTTGTGGTATGTTTGGTTTAGTACATGTTTTTGGTTTGTTTCAGTTTCGGGTGTTTACTCACAGTAAATTGGTGAGATGTCTTCAACTGTTTATGCCTATATGATGTGAAGCTTTTTAAGTTGCATTTTCTCGTATGAAAACCAAAGTAACTGAAGCCTTTATTTCAGTTTATCCTGTTGGTTTTATGACCTCTCAATAACCTGGGCGATACATTTTTTTCTTCTTTTTTGTGAGAGAGAACAGTGCATGATTATGGTACACAAACACCATCGCTTCATCAAGCTCCTGTTCATAACAACACAGTTCAGTTAATACACAGTGCTAATAAAAGTGAGGAACTGCTTCCCAAAGGGCTTCCTTAGCTGTCTGAAAGAGATTTGATTTTGCAGCAAAGCAAACCACTGGCTGTTGTCAAGTTTGTCTGAAGTCTGAGGCAACAAAAACAGAAGCACAATTTATTAGAGTTTATAGTCTACACCACTGTTGGTTGCACAGGAAAGCCTTTAGTCTGAGAGGATTAAAAAATAATAGAGTAGGAAACTGGGCTTACATTGGGGAGTGACATGCAGCAAGAGGCCATCTACTTTAAAGACTGCATCTACTGTACATGTGGTACATGTATTAACAAGACCCCCCCCCCCTCAAAAAAAAAATCAAAAACAAAACAATACAGTGGTTTGTATATTTGACAAACATTTAGCAGGTGGTCAGAAATACTACCTAGTATTTCAATAACATAAAATACAGCAAAAAAGAAAAGAAAAATAAAGCTGTTTCTGTGTGTCTCACTTTATCTGAGTCCCTGAAAAAAGTCAAATTGTGAAAACGAGTTTCTTCTAAAATCACTATTAGTGACATGCTTAGTCATGTAAACTGCTGCCAGTGGTGTTATGTTACCAAAAGGTCAAAAGTATTGATACCTATTGTAGAAAATATTATTATGGTACCTTGTCTAAGGTCAGACCCAGGTAGAGAGCAGCTATGCCATCTGACCAGGTGTCTGGTATCTGGCTTAAGCTAGCTACATATTTGATGTATTTAAGCCAGATCAGGTGTGTATATCCTTATTCTGGCCTCATCGAATGTGTCCAAATAATCCTCAAGTGTGTGGTGTCAATATGATTGCTTTACTGCTCCTAACCATGACAGAGCATTCCCAACCTGGAATAGCAAATATTTTACAATGGTTAAACAATTAATATTAACAATTCCGGATCCTGGCCTGCATCCAACAGAATACCCACAATAACCAATAGGAGACATGGACTGGAAAAAGCAGCTCACAAGCATGGAAGCAAAGTGGAAAATGAACAAAGAAGACAAGCTTGTGGATCTGTTTATCCATATTTTTAAATTCGTTTTCATTGCTGCATGGCAGAACACATGCCAAGATAGCTGACACTGAATGCCCTCCATGTTGGTTTAATGTCTGTTTGATCACACAAATTTCTGTGAGATTCTCATGTCTATGGAATCATTAGCACAAACATTAAGTGTGTGGTTTAGCTTTCTTTTGGAACCATTTAGTGTGTTTAATCCAAGAAGTGTTGTGTTAAAAAAATCTGTCTGAACTGTCCGTATGTGTGCTCTCCCACAGTTTCAGAGATTGGTTAAGATGTTAAAGTCGTTGAATGTGTGCTTGGCTTTAAGGACATTTCAGCAGCACAGCTGCTTGTCAACAGTGTGGGTGTGATGATGCCTAACTTTACCACCGTGCTGCACTCACATAGTGTGTCTGTAGGTGTGTGTTTGTGTCTGCGGCTCTATTTCTGTTTACAAGGGTGTGTGGGTGTGCAGAGAGCACCACATACAGAACCAAGCTTTAAACAAAGCATGAGGATATTTTTTTTAAATAAAGGGACATATAACTTATTTCATTTCACAGATTTTGTTTTGAAGGCTGGTTTGTTTGGCTGCAAGATACAAGTTTAGATTTTCACAATCTGAATTCTTGCCCAGAAACCAGGACTCAAAGTCAAAAGTACTAGACAATATAGTTGTGATGGCATTACTCTATATATGTACAGTATCCTTTAATCCAGACACTTCAGTATGAGTTTTTTCATTTCTAGCAACACAAAATCAATTGTAAATCATCCTTCAATCAATCCATCACAGATTCTACCAAATGGTGGATTATAAGGATGGAGCTAGCCCTGGCTGCCATACAGGTAAGGTGGAAGTTCCATCAAAAAATTCTTTAAAATATCCTCAAACATGTTTCTGAAAAGTTTAGTTTTCATCTGCTATCCGATATTATAAAAGGGGAAAAAAAGCCATGATTGACAGCTTTGTTGACATTTGAATCTCTACTCTGATAATCAACTGCTCTGTGTGCACTACAGTAAATGGGGCATGCAACCTTTAAATATTTCCTCCTACCTCTTAGGACAGAGGGAAATGACATTTCTATTTGTAAGAAAAATTAGATATGGACAGTGAAAACAGGCCAAATAGTGGTAAAGAGAGGTGGCATTCCCGCCCTGTTGGGCCACCCTATCCAAAAAGTCACACCTCTGGCTAAGCTGACAAATTTCTAAAATGTGTGTCTAATAATTAACTAGGTGCTCTTTTTTAACCAATAAACAACTCCATTATAAGCCTGAAATCCCACTTCAAGGTGTCCTGAGGCTAAAATGCAATGAACTTGTCCTTTCATATTCTGGTGATCTTCACCTCCGCCTTGACCTTTACTTTGGTGTATCGGAACAACTCAAAGAGTGTGATCCAGCATTACAACGCTGCCCTTCATGTTACAGTGTGTGTGTGTGTGTGTGTGTGTGTGTGTGTGTGTGTGTGTGTGTGTGTGTGTGTGTGTGTGTGAGTGTGTGTGTGTGTGTGTGTGTGTGTGTGTGTGTGTGTGTGTTCATGTACAGTAGACAAGCAGCAGGGCACAGAGTTGGAGGGTATGGGAGAACATATAAGAGAGTGATGAGCCTGTAAATGACTGCGGGGCAATAATGATAATGGAAGTGATGGCAAAGGGACAAGTTTTAGCCAGGTACTCCCCCTTCTCTCTCTCTCTCTCTCTCTCTCTCTCTCTCTCTCTCTCTCTCTCTCTCTCTCTGTCTCTCTCTCTGTGACCTCATTTTTCTGCCTATTGGACTTCATTTTCTTGCTCATTGTCCATTCAAGTTATCAGAGCTGTATTCAATCACAGAAACAGCTGTCTACTACTACTTTTAAACTGTGAAACACATTTTAATTTTGCTTTCTCAAGAAATCTGATTCTGAATCAAGTTTGCTAGTGATTCATTCACAGAGGTAAAGTTTCTTTTTTAACCCTGAAAGACTGAGACAATATACCTCACAAATGATCTTTATGGCGACCATTTTCCTGCTTGTGACGCAAATTCAGCTGTGATTTGTCCCCACAGTGAGTCAGAGGCCCTTCCCCCTTGTGTTGGGTTCTGATGTCATTTGGTACCTTTGCCAGAAAGAGTAGTGACTCAGTATGCCATCTTTTTTACCTGACAGGCAGTGAGAGGTTTTTTTCTTGGCCCTTGGGCTTTATTTTTCACCTGCACAGTTTTTCCCTCTACCGTTGAAGAAAATAAAAATACAGTTTCAGTCTTTGCATGCATGTACACTAAATCAATTTACACAGGAAACAGTCTGATGGCAGAACTTGCTTTTTTTTGTCTGTCTTGTTGTCCTGTTTTGGGTTTACATTGTTCACCTCAACATAGTACAGTGTCATAGCCAAAAAACTTCAGTAAAGCTGAACTTTATTGCAGCCTTAAAGACTCTAAACAAGGCGTGCATTTATTTTGAAGAAAATGAAAAAAGAGTAGATCTTCTTTTTAATGCTACATTTCCTGATTCAAGACAACTTTTAACCGGATGCAAAGTGACGACGAGGTAATGTAGTTATTTGTACTTACGTTGCTCTATTGTTTGAAACGTGACATCAAGCAAACTTTGTAAACTCAGTTTGTACTGTAGTTTAGTAACCACATTTAGTGCTACTCACAGCTTGGTGCTCTGAGTTTTGTCTGTAACTTGTGAAGTTAGCCAATCCTCGTTATGTCCTGCCAGTGCCCATCTACCAAGAAAAGCAAAGGTAACATCGCTCTTCATTTTATTGACCGACTCTCAAGTTTGATCAGATCACTGCAGTAAACTGCTGCATGTGGGTTGGAATGAACACTATCACAAACAGTTTAGCCCATGTTATAGCCTTTAGCCTGTGCCGCTATCCCTCTCTTGTTTAGCTTTCTTCTGCTCTTCTGTTCTTTTTCTTTCTACCAGTTCTGCTCCAGTGTCCACCATCACTACAAATTAATCCAAGAAATAGTTTTCAGCTGAGAAAAGCACAGATTTCTCTTCTCACTGCTAAACTTTGTTAGCCAGTGTGGTGTTGTAATAGGCACTCCGACGTGCCATAAATCAATCCGGTCCTGTCCAACCCAATCAGGAGGCTGAGAAATAACATTTAGAAATAACCTATTTTGGCATTGATGATTTTTTTTAAAATGTAGATTACATTTAGGAATATATCTTTGGAGTGTGACTTTTTCAAGATCAATTAGAAAGTCCCCACAGTCCCTCTGAACACTGAACTGGTATTAAGAGCCCCCCGTTTTATTTGTGGTTTTAGGGACAACCACATTTAGACTAGCAGGTAGATAAGTTAATCATAGACTACCACAGATGAGTCTTTACAGACAGTTAGCGGTACCCATTTGACTCCCAAAGTGGCCAATTTTTCAACTATTAAAAGCAAATAAATAAATAAATCTTCAAAAATATTTTGTTTCTGTAAAGTTCTCAAGGAAACAGACAAGTTAAAGAAACTAGATTTGTTATCTGCACTGCGCTGTAAAAATACTTGTCTGTTGCTGAGTTTGCATGGGTTACATCAGGCTCTGTGGCGATTGAGCACTTTTAGAGACTGCCTTAAGTGGTTATTTATAGAACTGCAAGTTTTGACCTAGAAGTACATAAATAACATATAGTTCCCTGCCTTACATGCCCAAAAAGAGAAAAAAAATAGTAAAGGCTAATAAAAGATTAATATGCTTTTGTCATTAGTGACTTAAAACAGTTTGTCATTCAAATTTAGCATTGGAAGGTGTTATAAGAAGGAGCCAACCTCATGAAGCATATCATGTTAGAGAAGTCTTTGAGGATTATTATAGAAATGTCCCAAGAACAGCAGTGTCAACAACAGAATAATTGTAGGTCTATGTTTAGAAAGTGGCCTGGTAACACATGGCAGTGTACAGTATGCTGTTCGAAAATAAATATTCTGTTCATGTAAAATGAGAGAGCACTATTTTTGAACAGTGTCCATTAGAGGAGTTGGAGGGACAGCTATGGTGTCCTCTCATTGACTGACTGGCCCGGAGTCTACCGTAAAAGATTAGATTACTGTGTGACGTCCAAGCGCGGCACTCAAAATCAATGAACTGTCATCCCTGAATACTAAATACACTACTCTCTCTCTCTCTCTCTCTCTCTCTCTCTCTCTCCCTCTCTGTGCTTGTGTGTTTGCCCTCTCTCATCAATTCTTATCCTCATCAAGTATCTCTCTATTCAGTGTGTTTGCCAAGATGAAGTTAGCCCATGTGCATACCTGGAGTCATGCACACTTCACAACCCAGTAGCAGAAGTCTCTTAGTCATGACTCACACATCTTGCACAAACATATGCAAACACAAACAGTTTGCCATTCTTGTGTGTGGTGTGCGAAACAGTAAGATTTTAGAATTTGGCAATCAGCCCATTTCTTCAACAGATGTAGCTGAATGAGCCCCTCTGGAGCAAGTTTCTTAACACTCATATTTTGGTTGTTTGGGTGAGGGTACTAACTTTTATATCATTTTTGGTTGTCTTTCAGAGCTGGGCACACTTTGGTTCATGACATTATTTTAAAAAGTAAATTTAACTTTTAACATGGATACTGATTTGAAAAAAAAACAAATATCAGACCCTTTGAATCTGTTAAATTCAGTTTTCTTTTACGTTATCATTTTCACATTGCATGACTGGAGGAACACTGCAGACAGCATCTACACTGAGGTAAGAAGGAGAATGTTTTACTTACTCCAAAATCTGTCTCTTGGTAGCCAAAGCAGTTCTACAAAGAGCTATTTGGGAGCCAAAAGAGCAGTTTTTTGCTGAGCCAAATGATCTGGATCACTGAAAAAAGCCTGAAATCTCATCTCCAGGAGACTTTATGGTGAGTTTTTTTTTTACTCAAGAGTAAATAAGGATCCTTATAGTCCTCTTACATGGTGAGATGGATGACAGATAATTTGAGTGGAGCCTACAACTTTTGTAGATTTGAAATTAACTGAGGATCTTTGAGGATATAACATGTTTGGATTTAATCTTATGCTGGTCTTGGATTGTGGGGACCCTTTACAGCAACAGAGGTGGGAGATGTCATAAGACAATGGTCTCTCAGTCCTAAATAGCTATTTTAAGTGTCTTGCACTCTCAGTTTTTGGCAGCTAAATGAGGAACCAAATTACCTAACTAACAGAAATTCCAACCATTTTTATATATTTAAATAACTGATATTTGCAAACATACTATACCCTCAAGAAGGCTGGTTGTGCCACTTTGCACTTGGAGACCTCAGTGACATGAAACACTTTATAGCTGATGAGTGTTATTTTATTGTGGTCAGAACTTCCAAACATGACATGCATGGAATCTAGAAAAGCAGGATTTTTTTTTTCGATTTCATTTTTCTCCACAAAGATAGGAATACAAGGCGACTCTCACACACAAGAAGATACACTTACTTCCTGCAGAATGCTCATACCAGGACCCTGCACTCCCTTTATAAGCTGTATATGAATATACATGAACACAAGGAATATGACTGTAATCATCAGTATAGGCCAAGCATGCTAACTGTGTGTGTGTGTGTGTGTGTGTGTGTGTGTGTGTGTGTGTGTGTGTGTGTGTGTATGTGTGTGCGCGCTATAATGCAGCCTGTGTTTATGTGTGTGTTTCAGAGTATGTGCAGCTTGAGGTGGGAGCAAAGTGTGTTTATAGGCTATGCTGAGTGATTGATCATAGGGAGCAGGGAAATACAGGTTACTGCAGCACTCTCTCTCCCTCTCTCACTCACTGTATCTCCCTCACACACACAAACACACACACACACACAATTCCCTCTCTGAGCATGCTCTTTTCTGTTCGCGCTTCCTTGTTCCCCTCCCTTCTTCTTCTTCTCCATCTTCTTTCCTCCTCCCATGGTTCCTCCATACCTCCCTCATTCTCTCTCTCTCTCTCTCTCTCTCTCTCTCTCTCTCTCTCTCTCTCTCTCTCTCTCTCTCTCTCTCTCTCTCTCTTTCACACATCCACCCACCCACCACTCCTCCCTCTATCTTGTAGTCTTCCCTTTTTCATTCTTCACCATCTCTCTCACACCTTCTTTCCTTCTTTAACAACCAGACCAATCTTGGATTCCCTCTTTTTTCCTCTGACCCCCCCACAAACCCACTCTTCCTCTCTGTCCTGTTATCCAGAGCTCAGGGGAATAGAGAGACATCATCACGTGTCCTCCTCTTCTTCTTCCTCCTCCTTCTTTTTCCTCCCTATGCTCTCTAGCTGCAGTAGTATAGCTCCACTCTTCTGCTGCTCACTCACAGGGCTCCCTCTGCCAACATATCCCAGTATAAACACCACATCTACTCTTTCTGTCCATCTGTCTATCCATGGTTTTATACTTGCAACCACCAATCTATCACTCTTTTTGCCTAATTTGTTGATCACTTTGTTTTAGATGCTTTTTGCATGTTTAGTGTCCCTGAGAGATTAGAACAGTGGGACACAGTCTTAGGCTTAACTCTGCTTGAACTGTGATTTTCTTGTACTTCTACACACTGTATTTCATCAACAGCGCTGGAACAGAGTTCCATCATCACTTTACCTTTGTACTTGCACATTTTATCCCAAACTGGTGAAACAGTGGTGTCCTGGCATACACATTCACACAGAACCTGCCAGCTCTGATGCTACAAATCTCTCACCTTTCTCCCCATCCCGCCTGTGTTTCTATCTGTGGAGTATTTAGATGCCTGATGCTACATGCTCCTTTGTATAAAAGTTCTTTAATAGGGGTGCAAATTTGAGTATGAATGAAAACAAAAGCTCTTCAGTTATTGTAACTTCTCAAATCTACCTGCCTTTAACTCCTAAATCCAATGTTTCTGTAAGAACATTCCTTAATTGCCTAAATGATGTTAAGTCTTGGATGGCTGGTTTCTTGGACCCCCTTACACCTAACGTATGGTCATCAGTGAAAAATCTTGGTGTAATATTCGATGACGGGCTAAAATTCGATCACCAGGTCAGCGCAGTTGTTTAAAGTTTTTTATCATTTGAGGGTTTTATCTAAAGTAAACGGGTACCTGCCACATAGTGACTGTAATCTGTAATCCATGCTTTTATTAACACACAGCTGGACTACTGTAACTTGCTGTATTTTGGCCTGGACCAGTCTCTCTTGCACCGCCTGCAGCTGGTACAAAATGCAGCTGCCCGCTGTCCTGTCTTAGCTTCACTGCGCTGGCTCTCGGTTGCTTTTAGAATAAATTTTAAAATTTTTATTGTTTGCTTTAAAATCTCTTAATGGCCTAGCCCCCCAGTACTTGACTGAGATTCTCCAGTTCAACGTCCCCGCAAGATCACTGAGGTCATCCAATCAGTTGTTGTTAGTCACCCCACGAACTAAACAAAAAACTAAAGGTGACTGAACTTTTATGATGGCTGCCCCTCGGCTCTGGAATAACTTGCCCCAGCGCAGCCTCTCTGCACCATCAACTGAGGTTTTTAAATCATCCTTACAGACTCACTTCTTCGCCCTGGCTTTTAATCAAGGTTAAGCTGACATCTGGCAATATTTTAATTCACTTTTTTTCACCTTTTAATGTTTTTATTATTGCATTGTTTTTTATTTTATGTTTTTTAGTATTCTAGTATTTTGTCTGCTTGTACTGCCTTAAACTGTAATGCACTTTGGTCAACTCCATTGGTTTTAAACGTGCTCTATAAATAAAGTTTGTGTTGAGTTGAGTAACTTGGGTTAATGCCATTAGTTACTACCACCTCTAATGAACAGCCTCTCTCTGTACACAGGGCACCTACTCTACAAACTGAGATGCAAGGGAACTTTTGTTGTTGTTGTGTTTGTTGTTTTCTTAGGCACTCCTGCAGTTTGCAAAAGCTGCTGATGCAAGTAAGATTATAAGATTATATAAGATTAGATTGTAAGATTTTGAGAGGTCAATGGAAAGCTTTTGGTGGTGAAACACAAATCAGGAGGTGAAGAGGAACAGAAGAATTCAGAGGTGATTATTGAATATAAACTACATTTCATGAAGGTGATAGCATCACCAAGTCACCAAGAAGCAGACTGGTAGCAGTAGCATTCACTTTGATCCTCCGAGCCAAGCGGTGCTATTTTAACACAGCACAAAACTCTTTCAGTGCCCCATTACTGGCTGACTGGAACCCCTTTCTCATTACAGTCTACATTCTAAACATGTGAATAGATTAAATGAAACTTTCAAATCTGTGTCACGTCTGATCCAACACTTGTTTGTTTCTATACAGGCGCATATATGTGTGCTCATGCACCATGTGCATTCCCTTTGGTATTCTCTTGCTATTGTTCTGCTGTATCACATGAGCATATCCCAGAAGAACACAGTTTCAGAAAAAACTGAGGCTATGTGTCCCCTTTGTAACACCCTGACAGCAGAAATATTTCACTAAGATGGACGACAAGAGGAAAGGGCTCAGGTGGTTGAAGAACACATTACCTGCTTTGAGGATTTTGATTCTTTTAGTTAAAAAAATGTTATTTCTTATCAGTGAATAAATTTGTTTTTATGTTTGTGCTGCAGTTGCAGCCCAGCTAAAAATGTATTTCTTATTTGAGATCAAACAGTAAGTGTATATAACTCTTATGGAGTAAACAAGAGGGAGAGGGAGAGAGAGAGAGAGAGAGAGAGAGAGAGAGAGAGAGAGATGCACCACCCTCTCAGCTATCACCATAACAACAAACTGGCTCCCCCGTCTCTCGCAGAAGTGACATTTCACTTTGCCCTGGTTGCTGCTCCCTGCAGTGCTGCTCTGATCCAGCCTCTGTGTGTGTGTGTGTGTGTGTGTGTGTGTGTGTGTGCGTGTGTGTGTGTGTGTGTGTGTGTGTGTGTGTGTGTGCGTGTGCGTGTGTGTCCTCATTAAAGTGGGATAGAGACTGAGGAGGAGTGGGTCTGATCACACACATACACCTTGTAGAACCAGACCTCTGCTGTGTCTGCTGTGTTTGACTTCAGGAGAGAGAGGGGCTGAAGCTCTCTATAATATGAATACTCACATACACACAAACAACAAGAAAAAAAAATCACAGACACACATACAGATTTAGGACGAGAATTAAACTGGATTTCAACCAGGCTTGTGTGATATTCTAATCAGCATGTATTCCCTCTTGACAAACACTAGATCTTGTTACCATCCCCCCCTTGCTCACTGTAGAGCCATATTTAGATTCCCCCCCACATACAAACACTCTCACCTCCTGCTAACTCA
This sequence comes from Labroides dimidiatus, assembly GCA_030710495.1. Taxonomy (NCBI): domain Eukaryota; kingdom Metazoa; phylum Chordata; class Actinopteri; order Labriformes; family Labridae; genus Labroides; species Labroides dimidiatus. The sequence continues at coordinate 29,018,005 of CM061145.1, forward strand.
CACACTGAAAAGCTAAATTACCTTATTTCTTAAAACTTACATCACATAGACAGCTGTATAAAAATAGCCCCTCGCAATAATTAAAATTTTGCATATGTTCAATCCCTAGATAATATTCTCTGTCCAACAATCTATGTCCATCTGAGGAAGCCTTTGAAAAGGAGGTGAAACATCATCAAGAATTCAACCAAGGTCATTTGTCTTTACCAGGTCAAGCTTGGGATTAATGCAGCACCTTATGGGCTGCAGAACAAATAAAACAAAGACTGAGCATATCTGTGGTGCTTGGGATGAAAAAACTCTGACTATAATGAAAAGAGCTTTGGGTGCCAACATGGTCAATGAATATGAAACAACTTTGAGAACTCACAGATCCAGGTGGTTATCAGCAATGAGTATAGGACCCTGCTGAGCCAGGGTGTGTTTGTCTAAATAAACCCTTTTGTTGTGTTTGCATTTCAAAGTACAGACATTGATAGAAAAAAAGTTTTATGACACTAAGTGAAACTATATCAAAATAGCTAACCATCCTTCACATTTCAGTAGCAAGGAGGAGAGGTACAACCCCAATTCCAATGAAGTTGGAATGTTGTGTAAAACATAGAACACAATCATTTGCAAATCCTCTTTAACCCATATCCAATTGAGTACACTACAAAGACAAAATATTTATTGTTCAAACTGATAAACTTAATTGTTTTTTGCAAATATTTGCTCATTTTTAATTTGATGCCTGCAACACATTCCAAAAAAGCTGGAACAGGGTCATGTTTACCACTGTGTTACATCACCTTTCCTTTTAAGAACACTAATTGTTTAAGCTTTGGAGGTGGAATTCTTTCCCATTTTTGCTTAATGTACAACTTCAGTTGCTCAACAGTCCAGGGTCTCATTTTTTGTATTTTGTGCTTTATAATGCATCACATATTTTCAAAGAAAGACAAGTCTGGACCGCAGGCAGGCCAGTCTAGTACCCCGCACTCTTTTACTACGAGGCCACACTGTTGTAACACATGCAGAATGTGTCTTGGCATTGTCTTGCTGAAATAAGCAGGGATGTCCCTGAAAAAGACGTGGCTTATAAGGAGCCTTCACAGATGGTCAAGTTGGCCATGCCATGGACACTAACACACCCCCATACCATCACAGATGCTGGCTTTTGAACTTTGCGCTGATAACAATCAGGATTGTCCTTGTCTTCTTTGGCCTGGAGGACACGATGTCCATGATTTCCAAAAACAGCCGTCAGTGTTTCTGGGTGTTGTTGAAACATGGCTTTAGCTTTGCATGGTAGAGTTTTAACTTGCACTAGTAGATGTAGTGATGAACTGTGTTAACTGACAACGGTTTCCTGAAGTGTTCCTGAGCTCAGGTGGTAATACCCTTTGGTTTTTAATGCAGTGCTGCCTGAGGAATCAATGGTCACGGGCATTCAATGTTGGTTTTCAGTCTTGCTGTAGATGATGAAATCACTAAATTCTTTGCAATTGTACATTGAGAAACATGTTCTTAAACTGTTGGACTATTTGCTCATGCAGTTGTTCAAAAAGTGGTGAACCTCATCCCATCCTTGCTTGCTTGCCTTGCGGGGATGCTCCACTTTTACCCAATCATGACACTCACCTGTTTACAATTAATATGTTCACCTGTGGAATGTTCCAAACTGATGTTTTTTGTTTTTTTTTTGCATTCGTTAACTTTTCCAGTCTTTTGTTGACCCTGTTTCAACTTTTTTTGGAATTTGTTCGAGGCATCTAATTCAAAATGAGTGAATATTTGCAGAAAAAAACCATAAAGTTTATAAATTTGAACAATAAATATCTTGTTCTTGTAGTGTATTCAGGTGAATAAGGTTAAACGGGATTTGCAATTCATTGTGTTCTGTTTTTATTTACGTTTTTACACAACATTCTAACTTCATTGTAATCAGGGTTGTATATTAAGTGCCATGTGGACAACAAGTAGTAAAGAAGACAACATAAATGTTTAATAAAATTAAACAAAAGTAAATCTCTTAAAAAGGTAGATAAAGGAAGAGTAACACAATAAAGCCAGAATAAAATGAGATGAGTTGTTGGGTAAATATTTCATTGGACTAACCCAGTGAGCACGACCACGAAGTCCATGACGTTCCAGCCGTTCCTCAGGTAGGAGCCCTTATGTAACGCGAAACCCAGAGCCAGGATCTTTATCCCTGACTCAAAACAGAAGATGGCTATGAAGTAGGGCTCTGTGTCCTCCTACAGGGGGTTAGGAAAGAGAGCAGAGACGATGATCAGAGGAGATCAAAAAGGAGTAAAAGGTGAGAAAGTAGAGAGAGGAGGGAAAAGATACAGATCTGAGGTCATTTTCTGTTCACATGGATCTACTGAAAGCAAATGCCTGCACGATAAGAGGGTAAAATGTGTTTAAGATGTCATTTCTGTCAGGAACCGACTCAAAAGTGGAAGCATAGTTGGAACAAGCTACAAGGATTTGTCTTTAGATGATATTTATATTGTTTGTGCATGTTGATCATGTTAACTTCTGTCAGTAAATTTTTTGTGTGTTTTTGAGTCTTGTGTGTGTGCATATGTTTGTGTGCGCTTGTGTTACCAGTCGTTCAGACAGAGGCGTCTTGTCTTCATCAGGAAGATGCTGCTCCAGAGCCAGGACGATGCAGTTTGCAATGATGGTGGTGAGGATCATCCATTCAAATGGAGTTCAGCTGGAGTTAAGGCCAACATCAGAAACAAGGAGTGCACACACACAAACACTAAACACACACAACTCACAAACATTTACACTGTAAACATTCACAGTGGAGGGACCAACATGGTCCAGATGAACGTCAAAGAGAGAGAGAGAGAAAGAGAGAGAGAGAGAGATTCATCCATACATTTTCAGATGAACATTCAACAAGAGCCAAAAGGCCCAGACAGAAAAAGTTCAGAGGCAGCCAAACATGACATGAACGTCCCTCACATGACAAACAAACTCTCGTTAAATAATGAAGTACCTGAACTGCAATAGCTAAAGATCTGGAACGTGTCTCAGACACTCTCACACCTAAAATACACCAGATGCATCTAAAGTCCAGCTCCACTCCACTGCATGTTGTTGACTGCGTTTGTCAACTCACACTGGCTGCTTGTTCAGTCCGGCAAGCAGGACTGGCAGAGCACTGGAGTTGCGAGACCGAGGAATTCCTGCGCTTCCCTCTCCATTGATAAACCTATCTTCATTCATTTTGTGCTGCAAAACCTCAAACCTGTTGAGTCCTGGCGTGTCTTTGCTCATTGTGACATTTTCTTCAGCCATCATACAGCAACTACGCTAATTGTTTTGCATTTTCAGCTTTTTTTTTTTTTTTGCTTTTAGATTAAACAAAGAAAACATCAACCATTCTTTCTCCAGCACTCATTTGCACCATTTCAGTGCTTGTTTAATCACTCTGTTAGATTCTATTCTTGATTTCTGTGCAGAACTACTTTAAATAATAAAGAAACTGAAAAAAAAATATGTGTACCACCATGAACAAAAGGGGGCAACCAAAGATATACTCAAGGGATGTAAACTATTCCAAAAATTTTGGGTCTGCCCAAAAATATGCATCTTGTTTTCACAAAAAAAAGTGACAGACGAATCTTTATGTTACCAGTCTTAAGTGTTCATTCATCTGACTGTTACAGAAGAGAAAATAGTTCACATCTGACAATTGATTTCTTGTTTGTGCACTCGCGTATTGACCTGGCAAGAATAGAGTGAGTCATCTGTTCCAAGATCTGTAAAAATGAGATGTAAAAATGAAAAATGATCTGTGTTGAGGTTCCTTTATTTGTAATTTAATAAATCAAAAATATTTGTTTCTATCTTTGTTGGGACTAATTTTTAAAAATACAACCCAAAAACTCAAAAAAAGAAGAACACTCAAAAAAAGATCAAGCAACAACCAAGGTGCAACATCCGGTAGGGAAAAACGAAGCCTATGCAGAAGTGCTAAAAGTTGCTGTTCATCAAGAATCCGCTTGAGGCTGGCTGCAGAAAGACCGGCATTAGAAAGCAGATTTACAGCCTGGTTCAGAAAACAACTTGGGTCTAAAACACTAATTTCGCTATTTGTACGGTGAGTTTTTTATAACTCTGGGAATTAGACGATATTAGGATTACGGGTTTGTCCAATCAGAGGCTAAGCTCAGTTCACATGACTGACGGGCGCACTATAACTGTTGGAACGGAAGCTCAAAGTCTGCGTCATATCCAAGATGGCCCTGTCCAATGATTGGCTTCATCTGACTGTATCAGGAACAGATGAGTGACATTGAAGAGACTACATCCATGTTTTATACAGTCTATTGTAACAACACCAACAAACCAAATCAAATGTTTCTGGACACCTGCAACTCAAGAACCAGCACATCAGAGGCAAAGAGAGGATATATTACATTAGAAATGACAAAAAAAGTCAGATTTAAAGCAGGATTGAGATTCCTAAACCCACATAAACACACACAAACACACACGGTGGGGCAGCCAGCTTTTCACATGTAACACTCCATCAAGTCAAGTGTGTGTGAGTGTGTGTGTGTGTGTGTGTGTGTGTGTGTGTGTGTGTGTGTGTGTGTGTGTGTGTGTGTGTGTGTGTGTTTCCATGCCTGAGTAATGACTGCTGGAGGGGCTAAGATGACTGGATACATCCAGACAGATCAAGCCTGTGCCTAATTGGCCAAACATTATCCTTTTAGTGTGTGTGTGTGTGTGTGTGTGTGTGTGTGTGTGTGTGTGTGTGTGTGTGTGTGTGTGTGTGTGTGTGTGTGTGTGTGTGTGCGCGCGCGTGCGCGCATGTCTTCGTTGTGTTTCTGAGTTGAATTCTGACATTGACACTATGACCAGAGGACAGCATGTGTGTCAGTGTGTGTGCGGATGGAGTAAGAGCCTGCTGGTTGATGTGAGAGGATCAGACAGGTCGATGTGAGGAGCACACACTAACTAGACAAAGCTGAAGTATACCAATGCAGGCAACAGACAATGCTCTTTTTTCTCTCTCTCTCTCTCCCCTCTCTCTCTCTCTCACACACACACACACACATGCATGCCTGCTTCTAGAAGCTGAAGCAGTGAAGAGAACATATGCGAGTGTCATTTCGCTGTAAAAATTTGGGATCTTTTTTAAGTGTCTTAATATCTCTAAATTGACTGAAAGGACTGCGTAATTTTATTTCTACTCATGGTGAGCTTTGAAGCTAAAACACTGAAGATACCTGAAGATGTGATGATTTAAAGAAGACACTCATGACAATGGAAAGAAAAATGTCTTTTGCGTTAGTGTTGGCTATGTCTTTCCTTACTTTTCTGCAACTGCTCTGTTTTACGGTACAGCAGTTATCAACAGAGCTGTCAATCATGATGTCACTGCTAATTATACAAAAAAAGAGAAATATAAAATGTTAAATTAGATTAGATTAAATAAAACAAAACTCCTGAACAGCATGATGTGTCAAGTTTTAATGCATGTATCAGCCAAGCTCATTTTTGCAAAAGCCAGCAATACTGAAAAAAAGTATTTGTAAAACAACTTTTTTTTCTGTTTGCTTTTGTTGCAACTTAAAAGAAAATGCCACTGTGAAGACTTTTCTTTTAAACCCTGCACTTTAAAAGTAGTCTACTAATATGAGTCTGATGAGCAAATACACAAAAACATTCATCTGTGCTCAAACTGGACTTCCTGCATCATTCTCAGGTCTCTCCAGAATCATACATGGCTGATCTGCACTGTGTTAACACATTTAAACACACATAACGGCAAAGCTTGTGAACAGCAAAGTAATGTTTTCCAAAGTTTAATTAAGACCCCTTGAAAAATGTACTCTAAAAAAGCTAAAGTTTAGACTAGATGTACATGTAATTATGATTGTTTATGTTTATACAGTACAAAGCTAGCATGCTGCTTACAGTCTTATGGGTAGACTGTGTATTCTTCTTCAGGATTAGTACTGTAAGCAAAAGCTAAATTCTGTAACATGTTTCTTTTGAAGTGAAGTAACAGCATTAAATTCCTTGATTTCATTTCAAATGAATAATAATAATTTGCAGTAACCTTACACAGCGCTGAAATGTGTGTGTGTGTGTGTGTGTGTGTGTGTCTTCAGGATACATGCTAGCTCGCTTCACCATCTATTATTCAGCAGACACACACTGATGGCCTAACAACCTGCTGAAAGCAGGAGGTAACTCCCTATGAGTGTGTATGTGTATGTACGTGAGTGTATGAGTGTGCGTCCCTCTTATCTCATTTCCTGTCGCTTCTTCACCTCCTTCTGGTCTGTCTTCACATCTGTTCAGATCTTTTCAGGCTCTTTCTTCTCTTCTGCCCTCTTTCATTTGGTTTTCTGATTTTTATGACTCTTTTTTGCTTTATTGATTTTTTTCTTGCTGAATCTTTTTTTCACTTTTTTAAACCCCTTTCTCTGCATTGTCCATACTTTTTCATCCATTTCTTCCCTCCTTTCCCATCTTTTTCTCTTTTTTTCCCATTTTTATTTTTAAACATCTTTAAACCTTTTCATCGTTTTATTTTTCCTGTAGTCATTCCCTTCCTTCTCTGTGTACTTTATTTTCTCCTTCAATCCCTCAAAGGTCTCCTCCAAATCTAATCTCCCTTTCTTTTCTTTCTTTCTGTCTTTTTCTTCACCCCCTTCCTCCTTTTTTTCAAAGCAAGTGAATCGGAAGTAATTAGAGAGCAAAAAATCTTGGCAACAGTAATATCGTTGAAACTGCAAAAAAATAAAAATGTCTGCTCCACTCTCGTTAATTAAAATGGCTTTCTGATGGCCACAAACAAGACCTGCCCTGCCAAATAGACTGACCTCATACACACACACACGCACTCACACGCACGCACACGGAGAAACTGTCTGTCCTCCTCCTTTCACTCTTTATCTCTTCTTTCCACTGCAGACGACTTCTCAAAGCTAACAATTAATCACAAGCACACACACACATAAACACACACAAAAGCATAGTTAAACTGAGTAAACACAACCACACTCCCACATACACACATGCACGCACACAAACAGACAAACGTTTAGTGGCACATACAGCCTAACGCATTCAACTACACATGTTGCAAAAGCACAGAGGAGAAAAAGACGATACCTACATCAGCAGTGTTTTGTTGGGCCATTGCTTAAACAAGCGCGCGCACACACACACACACACACACACACACACACACACACACACACACACACACACACACACACACACTATGACTCTGCCAGCAAGTGTATTACGTTATTACAGAGAGAGAGAGAGAGAGAGAGAGAGAGAGAGAGATGTGAAAGTTTATGCACCAGCACTGTTTTATGCAATGGTTAAAATGGCTGCATACAACAAAGAAAAGGAAAAATTAGAGAAAACTGAGTAAACTTAAATTTTGATTGTTTTGGGTAAAGAGAGTTATATTGAATATAAGTATCTCAAAGCAAGGCGAGGTTTGTCAATATATGGATCTATAAAATGAAGATCATGTTTTCAGGCTTTCTTAGGTCCATTTGACATATAACTTCTGAACAGGGGTATTGTATGTAACCAGCACAGTAGATATTAACTTGTAAGTACTAGAGGCTGGTGGTGCTAGCTCTGCTAACTGTAGCCACACTCTGCAAACCAGGGGATCTGTGCGGGCCTGGATGTGCACAGGCCTGCCCACATTGACAGCTGGGCCACCCAATCAGATGCATGAAAATTGTTAATGCATTTCTTGGAGAAATCTAAAATGCCTACAGTCTGTAATAAAAATAAATAATATTCAGAACTTCCTCTATTTCATACAACTGACTATCATCAAGTTCTCTAATATCTTTATATGTGTGTTTATTGGACATTGTTTACCTGCTAACGAACCACAATTCAATGCATGTTCTCTCCACATCATATTACTTTATTAGTCACAAACTTCCAGTCAAAGCTATGACAGCTAAACTAATTCATCCTTTTGTAGACAAATACCTGTCAATAAATGTTTTCTGTCAAATGAATTAATTTTGACCACTTAGAATGCATTTCATACAATTGTATCCTGCTTGTTGCTGGCTGGCAATCTTCCCTTTTGTTTAAAGAGCTGCAATGCATTATAGGTGAAGCATGACAAGTGAGCTCTAGTCTCATACTTAAAAAAAAATGCAGGGAATACTGGGGTACCAGTTGCCCTGATGGTTAAGTCAAGAGGTCCCAAAAGTCTTCAAGTGAAGGTCTGAGTTTTATCCCAACCTGTGGTCTCTGTACTGCATGTTGCTCTCTTATTCCTCAATTTGTTACCTGTCACTGTCCTATTCTCTCTGAATCAGGGCATAAATATCTAAAAATGCAACCTAAAACAAAAAAAATGTGTCCTATGACTTCAAAATATACCCATTGTGATCCCATACCTGTATGAACAGCTGGAACAGTATGACAGTATGTGGTGTCACACACAGTCAAGGTGTTAAAAAATGTGAACCATATTTTCAGTTTCACTTTTGAAAGTTAATGATTAACCCTGATTATAAATCTTGCTTATAAAGGACCAGCTCTTGTTCAGCTTTCTCATCCTGTCAGCCTTAAGAAGTGTCAGTAACACTGAGTTGCGATGAAAACTGGAGGCTAAAGCAGCCAATTCATCTAGAATGAAAACCTCATACTGACAAAAATAGAAACAATACTTCTTTGCTTTAAAAATAGAACCAAGGTCTGCACCATGTGATGCTACCAAGAAAAAAAAAAAAAAAAAATTAAAAAAAAAATAAAAAAAATTTATGAACATGAAGACTCAGTGTGTCTGGATCTGAAAGGACTTTCACACTGGCATGGTTCTGGTTTTGGTTCTGGTTCTGAAACCGGTTTCATTCTGGGTTTTCAGAACCTTGGTGCTTTCTAGCAAACCAGCCCACATTCATTACAGTTTGAGCAGAACAAACATGGGGGGTCGTCACCTCAACTTCCTGCTCATTTTATCAACAGAATTTGACACGCCCGCTGATGATGTCACGGTTCACAGCTGGAACCATTTTTTTTTAGTTCCAGCTGTGAATCAAGTTTTCAGATTCTGAACTAGTTTTCTTTCCAGTCTGAACATTCTGGCCGGTTCAGATTAGGTTCCAGAACTGGAACCGACACAGAGCTGTGCCAGTGTGAAAGCCCTCTGAGAAAGCTTGACTTTTTTTGGTTCTAAAAGCAGATGGGACCCAGGATATTTGATGTCTCAGCCTCAGTGAGGCTTGTCTGTATAAAAACAAAAATAAGCTGCTACCCTGGTGACCATTAAACTTGCTGTAGCTCATCTAAAGATAATTTGGGTCTGAAAACATTATTCATACATGTATGGGACTTAATAATCAAGGAAATACTGTATGTCTCGCCAAAATCAACTCAATCAAAACATGGAGCTTTGATAGTTCTTTTGGTCATGTCAAGAAGGGATGAGAGGTAGCTGAAAAGAGACTCTTAAAACAAGTATTTCCACACCTCTGCCTAATATTCACCTGCACCTTTACACTTCTGTCCCGGCATTCATAGCTCAGTGTTTAACAACTGTGGTGAGGAATTTCCTCCATGAAGACAATAAACAATGTTCCCTGTTAAAATTCCTCCTCTGTCTACACACTAAAAACCAGAGCCCACACAAATCTACCCACACCTTTTTAAATATGCCACCGTCTTGGTCATTTGTGAAAAATGTCCTTGTGTACTAGCTTGATGTGAGTGTGTGTGCAGGCTGTGTGTGTGTCTTTTGAGCTGATGAGGCAGTTTGGCGTGGCGCTGAGGCTGTGCTTTAGGGGAGCCGAGTCTGATGAGGGGGAGATTTTAAATCACACCAAATGAAGCTTTATCAAATAAATGAAACTGTGTAGCACTCGACTCAGCAAGAGTAAGGTCCTTTATGGCAGTGACCCAAGTTCTCTCTCTCTCTCTCTCTCTCTCTCTCTCTCTTTCACATCCTCTCTCCAAACATGCAGAGAATTAAAAGCAGGCAGTCAGTAGATTCCTTCAGCTTTTACTTCAGTTTTGTTTCATTCATCTACATTTGACCGAGTCACATCCATATGACATATTGGAGCTCAATACAAAGAAAATTTTAGAGCCAACACTGGTGCAAAAAATAAAAAAAAATACAAACAAACAAACAAAAAAAAGGTTTGAGGATTAATAGACCTATTATTGTGTATGGCAAATGAGGTTCATCCAATCAAAGATCAAATGTGAAGTCCCTCATCTAAAGATTTCTGCTCATGTCTATGCATCTTATTACGACCACAAGCAAACAAGTGACAACACTGATTTTAAGCTTTTTACTTCTCACTGTAGCACAAACACGGAACTCAGGAGCTGTAAGAGAGTCAAGATTGGTTCAAGCCTAATCTTAACACTGAAAGACTCACAAAAAGTGCCAAAGTGCCATCCCACAATTTTGTGAGTTTTTTTTTTTCTCCAACCCAGCGTCAGATCCATTGACTGTAAATTTTCAAATTACATTTGTTCTAACAGTACACTTGTCTACAAATTTTCCTGTGTGACAGAGTTTTCCAGCCCCTCATTAACACAAACAGATTTTTGTGTAAAGAAGTATTCAATAAAGTAAAAAAAAACACACTCTCTAACGCTGACATGCAAAGAAAATACTGATTAGTAACAAAATGTACAGTTGTCAATCCCTTTCTTGGTAATTCATGGCAAACTTTTAGTTACCATAAAATGAGGTGTATAAAACACACTTTAAACCTATTTTCATCTTGGAAAAAGAAAATAAAAATGCAAGTCCTGTCCATACCAAAAGAATGGGTTAGGTCTGTTTACTTTTAACAGACCTACAGTGCTGTCAGCAACCAAATATATTTTCAGTGGTAGCCAAAATTGTTAAAACAGCTGACGGATCTGAAAGCACTGATCCTTTTTGCCTCCAAAGCATGATCATGAAACATGCAGATAGTTACTTTGAGCACAACAAATATCAGATGAAGTGAGTCCTGCTGTTTTTATCTACTTTTAACATTAATATTTGCTTTGTCCACCTTTTGCAGCAATTATAGCAGCATGTGTCTCTGGCATCGTGTTAATATTGTTCCTGAGAATTTAAAAACTAATGTTAACCCATGCCTGCTGCAACTCAAACCAAATGTTTTCCATTGAATGTACAATAGACCTGTCAAGGTTATTTTTCAACTCACACTTAATTTGCTGGATTTGGGTACCAGTTGCCTCTGGACTTGAGGGTGTTCAAATTTATAATGAAAATGACCTAAATCTCTTTATGATGGCTCTATTCTATGGTAGAGCATAAAGACATAAGAATGACACTGTAGATATTTCACTCATTTTATTAGTATTCTAAAATCAACCAAAATGTCTTACATATGCCACATGTTCTAATAATTTTGGCCACAGCTGTATAAAAGTAAAAGACGTTTTGAATAAAAGAACTGATCACTCACAGCACAGAAGTTTCACACTTCGACTAGAGCTCTTTTTTGCAGGTTGCAGAACATGAGGTGCTTTTTTTTTTTCGTTGAAGTCTATAATTTAAAAAAAGAGCAGCTCTCACCAATTCCATTTTTGTTGCTAGGCAACCACAGACTCACTTGTCCTTAGCTTAACCCTCATTTTTGCTGTGAAGTAAAATACTGTCAGATCTGCTCTTCCTCGTCTGATTGGACACCAAGAGAATAAAAAAAATACAAAAATAAGACATCAGAAGCTTTTCTGCTCTGAGTTTTTTTAAAGAACTCTGTTAAATATGCGAGCTGCTCTGGGCATTTAAACACAAGGTGCCAAGAGCACATTAGCATTACACATTATGTTTTATGTCTTCCTTTGCAAATACGCCTTCACAAATACACAAGCGGAATTTTCTTAGTTAAATCTATAAAATAAAGAAGGGCATTAGCACGAGAGTGAACAGTACCTGAAGTAAGAGTTTGTTTCATTTATTTGAACGGGTTCCGTTTTATGGAGTTTCGGTTTGTTGCTGCAAGTTATGGCTTCTGCAACTGTGGCACAAATGTAGATTCTACCACTTGCATTAAGTTTCATCTCTTCTCCCTTCTCTCCTACTCTCTTCAGCCCCCCCCCCCCCCCCCCCTCCTAAGCAGCAGGTTGGACACTCCTCAAAATCCCTAAACATCCTTTTCTTTCCTCCCTCTTCTTACTCAGCCATCTTAAAATTTCTCCATCCTCTTTCCTCCTCAACCTCCACTCCTCCTGCTCCTTCTTTTTCTATTTCACTGCTTTCCTCCATACATATCTATATATAGACATATGAGAGATAAAAGGGTGCATCTCTCTCTCTCTCTCTCTCTCTCTCTCCCTTACACCCAGATCTTTTGTTTATTTCAGGATGAAATTTGTTTATTTGTTTAGTTATTCATTTGGAGAATATCTGCTGTGCCACTTCAGATAGTAATGAGAAATGTAAAGATTCTCCATCTAAAGTGTACACACACACTCACACACATACACACACTATTCATTACTTGGTCCTTTCTGGGCTGTGCTAAGCTACTGTATCTACCATTTCCAATAAATTAAAACCCCAAGAACAGTTGAATGCTGACACAAAAATTAAAATTCACACACACACACGTGTTTATGCATGCATAAATACACAGACACACTGATGCACACACAGAGGCAACATCTTGCAGCATCTTCAGTGATGTAACTCAAGGAAAGACGCTCATCTGTAGAGTAGCTACAAACACACACACAAACACACACACACACACACACACACACACACACACACACACACACACACACACACACACACACTCACACACACACACACACACACACACACACACGCTGTTCATAACTTGGGCTTGGGCTGGGCTTCCTCTCACTATAAATGACTTTCAACATGTTACTTTAAATTTAAATCTTCATCCTAAAAGCACTGAATACTTGTTTGATCTGTTTTATCTGCATTTTTATTTCAATTTAATCATTTCAAGCACAAGGCCAGGAACCAGGCTTGATTAGTTGACATTACAGATTGCATTTTAATTATGGCTGTAATGGGGTCATTTTGTGAGCAGACATATTTATATTACATTAGAAAAACAGACAGAAATCTTACAACAATGAAAATATGGACAGAACGAAACATATCTAAAGTATGAAAATAGAAGAAGGTGCAAGGTGTAACAATAGATGAAAATATCTACCATTTGAGACAGAAAAAACAGGATTGGAGGGCACGATCAGCAGCTTTCCTGAAAAATGTCTAAGTGAGGGATTAAATCAGAAACTAATCTGACTTTGCAGTCACCAGTTTTCTTCTGATTCTAACTCTGGCAGGTAACCATGCTGGAGCAACATTTTTGTAGGTCAGCCATCATCTGGAGTCCTGTTCTATTTTAACAATCTAGTCTTCTTCTAAATTATTAAATGTGGCTGCTGAGTTTACAGACACGGAGGACAAAAAGTTTACTTTCTTGCCTTGACTTTTCTTTACTCTGCTTTTTAATGTCTCTTGTGTTTGTTTTTACCACAGTCATATTTCCAGTGTTTGTTCATTCATCAATAATCATTTCAGAATTGTCAAAATCCAACAAAGAGCAACTAAGAACACCAACAAATGAAGATAGAAAGGCAAAAATTAGAAAATAGAGTTATAAAAAAATAAAGTGATGATTGTTGCTTTGTAAGTGGCAAATTTAAAAACTGGGTTCAAGATTAAAAACATCCAGTTATCATAGTTGTCATAAACATGAACAGTCACAGAAATAAACAGGCTCTATCCTATCAATCTGCTTGTGTGGTCATTCTTCAACAGTTTTTATGATACTAAAACAAATTTAAGCACATTTTAAGTGCTTCATCGCACAAATGTCTGATGTTGTCAAACACACTTTTCAAAGACAAACTTGCATCTTTACAGAAATGGATCTTTGTCTTACCACATCACTTTATGACATGTTGTGTGGCACGAACCCTTAACCTTACCACCTAATGTCACCTGGGATGGGTTTGTATCGAAACAATCTCGATAGCCATTGGCGATTGTCAGACAACACTATGAGCATCAGGGAATGATGGCCAACAAGCTAGTCGTAAATACAACACCTTGCTAATGTGTCCAATTCTACGCTGCCAAACGGTCAAACAAAAATTTAGCTGGTCAAAAAAAAAAAACAAAAGTTAAAGTTTTCACCCTGAGTTACATCTCTAAACACAAAAATCCATATTGTTTCCAGGCGTTTCTTACATACTCAAACACACATTTTCCTGTACTTAAACTCACTGTGTCCTATATCAATGCAGACAAAGTCCGACACGGTTGATTCGGTTCATTATTCTCAACACCACCTTTACACATTCTTTTGAACTGACCAATGTTTTTTTTTTCTTTCATTTTTTGGCACGTCACACCATCATGCTATCACATACCTTTTACGGCTATCAACATCCGGCTTACATAATGCCTACCAAGAAGGGCTTAGTTGGCTGTGGAAACACAAACAGGATCAGGCTATTCCAATCCGACCCGTACCATGTGCTGGAAGATACTCATATACTGTTCTTTTCCATCCCTCTCTTCTTTCTTTTTTTCCCGTACCCTGTTCCCTGTCTCACTCTCTCAATCACACCACCTGGAATCAGCCTGGCTGATGGCTGCAGCATCAGCATCTCCTGAACAGGGTGAAGAGAAGTCAGGATTGAGGGGGATAACAGAAAATTGTTAAAAAATCATGGGTGAGAAAGGATAAAAAGGGGGGAACTAAAGAGAGAGCAGAACCAGGATGAAAGGAGAAGAGATGGATATTAAATTTTGTGGAAAAAATAGACGCGGAATCAGTGAAGGGATACGGCTAAAAAAAAAGGGATAAGATACAGAGGTTAAGGATGGAATAAAAATGGATAGATAAAGAAAGGAGGTGAAATGGAAAACAAGAACAGAAAAAAATTAATGTTGGAAGGAAGGAGTGAAAACTGGTTACAGGGACTCAAGATCAACCATCAAATGTGGAGTGGATAAGAAGAACAAATAAAAAAAAGGAGTGGGGATCAAAGAAGGGGAGTTAGAAAAAAACAAAGGAAGAGTGAGAGGGCAATTAAAGGGTCACTGCAAATGGCAAAATGAACATAAGAAAATGGGGGGGAAATGAAAAATAAAAGGAAATGAAAGAAAGGAAGCTTCAGAAAAAAAACCTAGCAGGTCTCAGTGTGATAAAGGAAAAAATAGACAAGAGAGAAAAGGAGAATCCACATGGAAAAAGCATGAACTGTATAATATATGGACGTGGTCTCTGTGACTTTGCCCAACTGTTTTGGGTCTTTAGCCTCTTCACAGACAGACACAGGGTGCCTGCCTGTCAGTCAAGCCAGCCATGCTCTTACATTGGCAAAACATATGTTTAATAACTTTTGAAAGTATTGAGTCATGGAAAAATGTGTGTGCAAATATATTATTGCTATAAAGTTCAGCTTTTCTGAATGGGTGTTAACGTGGTTTTGGGTGTTTCTGCAGCATGCCTGAAGCGGACGCTCTACGAAGCGCAGTATCTAACAGTTCTGCATAGGCTTCATATTTTAAGACCCGAGGTTGTTGCTCAGTAAAATGGCGTGGGGAGGGGGGGTTGTTAGGAAAAGAGTGGGGTGAGAGAGAAGATGTAAAGACAAACAGAGAGAGGAGGGAGAAATGCAGTATTTTTATCAGTCTGAGTGAGTGGGTTCCATAAAAGTAGGTTACTGTCTTACTGTCAGCAGACCAGGAGAGGCGTGCGTGCGCACACACACACACACACACACACACACACACAAACACACACACACACAAAGAGCTACATGAACCATCTCCATTTTAGTGCTGCTGAAGCAGCTGCAGTGTGTTGTGGGGTTTTTTTTGCATTAGAGACAGAAAGCCCGGAGCATGCTCAGTGAGCCACCAGCTAAACTGTTGGTTCCAACTTGAAAATACCAAGTGGATTGTCTAAATGGCAGCATGAGAAACTGAAGGCACTGAACATCTCCGCCCTCAGAGGCTGGTGGTGGGTCAGGTTTACAGCCAGCAGGACTGATCCATACTGAATGCTGGCTCTAAGTCACTGCCAAGTCCTACAATTCCCACTGGTTTTCAGCCCCTGAAGTAAAAAAACAAATACTGAAAATTACTTTAAAATTATCCAAGAAAGAATTTTATTTTATAACAGTTTTAGTAAGTGACTGTGCAGAACCCATCAGATGGAAAAAAAGACAGCTGTTAAGCAGGAAAAAAGGAGCTTCTTGTCCTAAAAAGTGGAAATGTTTCCACTCAGAATCCCAACGCTTGATTTCGCAATTCTCTCACTTCTGCACGTTCAAAACCAATCCAATCCAATCCAATCCAATAGTTTAAATCCCATTAGATTACTTTTGATCTACTGAGTCTAGGTGTTGAATATGAGCAGTTTTCTGAATGACTGTTATCAGAGTACCACAGAGGAAGAATAGTTTAAAAAAATGGACCAAGATAGCTTTTGCACATTATTATTTTACATTGAGGGTCTGAGCATAGTTTGATTATGCTGGTTGTGGATTAAGAAAGACATTTTCAGCCCTACAGTAAAACCTCAAGCCTCAGATAAAAACAACACCACTGATGCACACATAAACATGTGCTGTACACAAGAACATGTTCAGGGCTACAGGTCGACCAGGTGAGTCAAAGTCAATGAGATCAGATAGAACATCAATGAAGCTTTACTCTGATGGTCAGCGTTCAACATGGTGAAGTATACACACACATACACACACACATACACACAGATCTGATGTGTGAGGAGGTGGGCTAACTAACATCCCACTGCAGCCTGCTAGCTCAGCAGCCGTAAAACTGTCAGGAGAACTGATGACCGAGTATTCTGTCTCCTCACACACACACACACACACACACACACACACACACACACACACACACACACACACAATTCTGCACAACAAACATTCACCTTAGCCACAAATCTCCGAGCGACCGCCATCCTCCACTCTCCACTTGTCACTAGCTGAACACACAAAACCCACTCATGCACACACACTGACACACACACTGACACACACACAGATGCTAACACGTTTTTGTGCAATCTCTGCAGAGGATGAAATACTAAGCAGACACTAAACACACACACACTTTTTTACTGCGGCTTCAGACTGATGAGTTTAATTAATTCAAGATAAACTGTATGTAGATGCTGATTCAAAAGTGCTTTGATTGTCAAAACCAGAGATCAAACTATGACCAAATATGGGTGAAAAGTTAAGATCGAACAGATCTACTCATCTGAAACCTGCCTGCATTCAGAGTTAATGATGGTTCTCGCCTTGTGACTGTGGTAAATGCAAGAGTAACACCAAAACTACAACACCATTCATAGCCACAGTTTTAAATAGATACAGCAGAGTAGGCCTTTGTGATATGGCAGCATATATAACACCATGCCCCCCCCCCCCCCCCCCATGTTAAACAACACAGTAACCACTGATGAGTACCTCACACACCCTCACTTATATATAAAAAGAACTATCCCTTTAAGAGCTATTTTGAGGAGATGGGGCACATTGTCTATCTTTAAAACTACAACTGATCCAAATTCAGCCCAGCTACAAATGTAAACCCCAGCTTGTTGAAGATCCATGACAGATTCTTTGATTAAAATGACCCAGTTAAATCAACCGTCTGAAACCAGGGAGACATGTTATCACTGGAAGTAGTACTACTGTTCCTAGCTGGATTTCACACTTTCTCAGTCACTCCCCGTTTGCTGCTTTGTTGAGTCACACATCTCCATACTTTCTCCTCACTTTGGTAGATTTCCTTGAATTAAAGCAACTTGTCCTGATATGTCAAAAGCTTATATCCTGGATATTGTACTGCCTGCAGCTATAGGCTTCTGTGGATAATGAGCGTACACATGCTCCTGTGTGTGTGTGTGTGTGTGTGTGGTGTGTGTGATGAGCTGATAAATGATGAATGCCCAGGAAATGAGGAGTTCAGCAGTGAGGAGACACAAACACATGACATCAGCAGCTTCTACATTAGTCACCAAATCACATCTGCAGAACGAAGCGCTAACCCATTATTTAGTACACTCACACACACACACACACACACACACACTCACACACAGAGGAACATGCAGTACACACTGTATGAAAAAACACCTCAAATACATGCATAGCCAAAACACAGGAAGCCATAGCATATAAAAAATTGTGTGTGTGTGTGTGTGTGTGTGTGTGTGTGTGTGTGTGTGTGTGTGTGTGCACGTGTTAGGGGGGAGTATTGAAGACAAGGCTGGTTGTGCTCGTGCTGCTGTGGTGACTCATCAGCCCAGTGAATCACATCGGGATCTGATTTAGAAACAGACTGCATCCACCTGACTGTTGCTTCCACTGGCACACAGAGAGAGTGAGAGAGAGAGAGAGAGAGAGAGAGAGAGAGAGAGAGAGAGAGAGAGAGAGTGTATACACACACCTACACAATCACAATTATGCAAACTCACAATCAGACGTGTAAAAAGACACCCACAGACTCTATGCAGGAAACACTGCTGAAGAAAAGGATATCTGATGTTTTATAGAACCAAATCTAAACTCAATATCTTCGACCAATCATTGGTCTTTTTCCTGATTTTAAAAGCTTTAACTGATCAATAGTTTTCCTTTAATTTCCAGCATTTTTCATTTAAATGATGCTGTGATGCTTACACTTTGTCTCAAAGAAGGATGGATGATATCTTTGGTAATCTTGCCCTTGGCATGTGAATAGAAGTCCCTGTAGATGCATGTCTGATCGCAATCCACAACTTAAAATGAGATTATCAGCACCAAAATAGGTTCTTTCTTAATGCTGTTTCACAGCTTCCCAGCCGGGTCAGGCAGGATTGATTTACAGCAAGTTGAAGTCTCTATGACAACACCATGCCGGCTGACAGAGCTCAGCAGTGAGAAGAGAAATCTCTGTTTTTCTCTGCTGAAAACAATTTCTTAGATTAATTTTGTAGTAATGGTGGACACTGGGGCTGGACTGTCAAAAAGGAAAAAGGACAGAAGAGCAGAAGGAAGTTAAACGGGAGAGTGATAGAGCACCGGCTTAAGGCTAAATCACAGGATAAACTGTTTGTGATGTTTATTCCAACCCACATGCAGCAGTTATTCTGCAGTGATCTGATCAAACTTGAGAGTCTGTCAATAACATAAACAGTGAGGTTACGTTTGTTCTACTTGGTGAAGTTGGAGTTGGTGGATGAGCACTGGTGGGACATAACAAGGATTTGCTAACATTACAAATTACGAATACCTTCTAGGATAACAGTGGCACAGGCCACATTAAACCCCCGTCCAAGCTATACCTGGATATATTTTGGCAAGTTAAACTTGAAGAGAAGCCGTTATATTTCAATATTTTTTTTGGTGCTCCAACAATCACAAGTTACAATTCTTGTCTTGAATTACAAACTAGAAAAGCCCTTTTTTAAAAAAAATATTTTAATACATTTGACCGCAGTCATGTTGTTTTACGGTACATATCACTGTGTTAAAAGGCCAGTTTTAAAGACTGAAGAGAACCCTGATTTCACTCAAGAAGGTACAAAACCTGTTTTTTTCAAACAGGTTTAAGAAAAAAAAAATCAATGCCTTTGCACTGCCTTTAAGAACTTACTCCTGGAATGAAATGTTGAGCAAAATTTCTTCTTTAACTTCACAGTGCTGATAAATTCAGCAGAATGTGTTTTAAATCTGTTTGCCTGTTGTTATTATTGTACTGTAAACCCTTGCTAGAAACAGTCTCCCTATTAGGATTTGACCAAATTCAAACTAAGCTGAATAGTGGCTGCAGATAAAATGTTGGAGCTTGAAAAACCTTTAGTAAGAAGATGACAACCATTTTTTTCTGCCTCCTTGTCCTCCTTTAACACTAAATCCGCATTACACTGAGGATAAGACAGCAGGAGAAAAGAAGCCAAGCTTTAGCTTGCTCGCTGTCCACCAAGATTCTGCCTTCAGCTTCAAGGGATTTCAGTCTGAACTGAACTACACACAAAAAAAAAAAAACTTTCAATTACCAGGTGAGCTCAGCGTAAGGCTACCTGTCTGCCTCTCTGGAAGTGTTCAGAGGGGGACAAGAGAGCAGGGATGTGCGGTTCAAATAATTAGCCCAATACCAGAATCCCCTGTCGCCAAATAGTTAATTAAAGCTGGCTGGGTGTGTACGTACACGAGTGTGTGTGTGTGTGTCCAGAGGATTAAAGACTGTAATTATAATTATGTCCTCTCCTCGCTGTCTTTTTTCACCTTCTCTGAACAGATTCTCTCTTGGTATTTTATACAAACACTCATTTCCCTTCCCACACACATGCAGTACATACGCACACACACACTCGGGACCACCTGGGTCAAATTCAGCCCTGGTTTGTCTTCCAGTTCTTCATGCCAGATTCTGAGTAGTCACACTAACAGAAGGCGAGGTCTCTCTGTTGCTGTGATGAGTCAAGTTTACTGTCTCCAGCTTTCACTGCTCATGTTCTGAGCCCCTGACTTTCAAACTGAAAAGTTATTCTCAGTTAAGTAAAGAAAAAAAGTGTCCACAACACTTTCCAAGGAAAGTTTATTTCATTTTATTTTATTTTGTAAAGGAATAAAGACTGTGTTGTGCTTTTCAGGACTGTTAAAGCAGGTAATTTGTTTGTGGCCTAAATTATTCTGATGTTTTGATTCTTTCTTTTCATCAGATTGTACAAGATAGTTTTGAATCAATCAGTTCAACCATTATCAAATAAAACAGTTTTGTCCATGCTGGAGCTATAAATTTAACAAAAAAAGTCAAATACCCATCCACTTTTTTCCCCCATGCCATGTCTGTAATAAAAAGTGGCCCTGAAGGAAATTCTCAGAGTCTCAGATTTAACATCTTATTTCTATCTTTCTAGGATATTTCTCTTCTGGGGAATTATGAAGTCAATAAACATTTTCTTGAGATACTACTGCTGAGTTTCAGTGAAAGAGTTGAAGTATAAATTCAACTGCAAAGCAAAATTAACAGTTAAATACTAAAATACATTTTTCCTACTGAGAGTTCATAAGTTTCAGTAGATGACACTGAACCATGTTACTATTTTCGTGTCAATATTTCTTGTTTTTTTCCATCTAAAATATATTCCATCAACCATCTCCATCCACCCCAAGCACTCAGGAGCCCTGTGGAAGAGTCCTTCAGAGACTCAATGCCATCGACATCTCGCCCTCTCTGGTTCAAACATACGACCTTTGACCCTGAGATCAGAGGCAGTATTGATGCTGTGAGCCTGGCTAATGTAAGAGGCCGGCTGATAGACTCCAGTAAGAGTCTGTGCGCAGAAACAGAGCAGACAGAAGGTGATGAGTTAATTTGTATGTAGCACTAACCAAATCCTCCCGCATCGATCCTTCAAAAGTGATGAAAAAGACGCCCAACAGAGTTAAAAGTTATTAATCTGCTGTTTTCATATTTTAACTGATCTTCAGTCAGAACTCTTTCATACTGCAGGCTGTCTTTTACACTCAATTTGCTGAATATTTTAAACATTTCAAGACATAGTATGAGAAACTCATCCCTCTTGAGGTGTTTCAAAACAAAGTGCAGTTTGGATTTGTCCAGACGCACAACCCACCTGACACCTTAAATGCATGCTTTGTTCATGAGACGTCGCAAGGTTATGTGACTTACCCAAGACCTTTTAAGAACAAACTAAAGGTGGGGTAGAATAGAAAACCACAAAGTCGCAGACTAAAAGACATTCAGATGTGAAACCTGAGGGATAAAAGTCAATGTCAAATAATTGACTTTTAGACCAATTAAGTTAATTCTGGTGGCCAACAAGGCCAAACGAGTTCAGAAAAAAAACGTGTTACAAATTTAGTGATTATGTAAATTAAAAATCACACGCAATTCACTGAATGCCACAAATGCCTTCGAAGATGCAAAGTCATACTGAGTGGAAAAAAAAAACCTCATGCAAAAGGGAAAATAAGGACATCTCGTCTACAAATCAGAGCTGTTAGAAAGAAGACATCTTTTCCTGTGTAAGGACCCAATCTGATTTCATGTTTTAGCTAGAGAGGCCAACGTCAGATGGACATTTGGTTGACCTCCCTTTCCTCTGCTGGACAGCGGTAGGTCAGAGCTGGGGGTCAGGGAGGAGGAGTTGACAAACAGCTGCTGATTGTGAAAACACCCCAGCCCCCCCACTTTCACTTCCTCCTCCTTTATGTGTCTTTGTCAGGTTCCCTCCCATTCTGACCAGACCAATAATCATTGATAACAGATCAATCTAACGACCTGATGTCTCACAGAAAGACATTAACACAATGAGAAGGTTATACGGCTTACTCTATCGCGACATTTGTTTTCAGTAGCCTGATGTAAAAATTCAACATGAAGAGATTCTTTGTTTGTAGCTTTTAAAAAAGGTGAATAATTAGTTTAATTCTCAGTTTACATTTTTTTTATCAACTGTCTGCTTAATGAGATCAGTGCTTTGGATCCTAATGGTGCACAGGGGTGATTAAATAAATAATAAATGTACGCTAGTTTTAAATTTATGTCAAGAGAAACATCACCACAGCCAAGAGTTTTCAGTAAAAACCTAAATCAGTCCACCATAGTGGTAAATATTTATACTGCTCTGACCTCTCACACTACATTAAAGCCACTGAAAGCCTCCACCAGTGTTTACCTAATTAAAGCATCATGTCACTTATCTCTCCACCCCCCTCGCTCACCCCTCTCCTCCGTCCCAGCACGACTCTCCTCCACTCACTTATCCACTCATCCTCCTCAGCATCTCTGCCCCAGGCCTGGTTGATTGACAGCCGTGAGTGACCCCAGGGCCCATCCTCTCAGTGACAGGACCAATCCCGGGGCTTGGCCGAGTGACACAGTCAGGTGGCAGACTGCTTGTCAGGCTGATTGGCCGGCTGCTGATTCTGCTGCGTCTTTTTCAGCTCCACTCGACTCTCGGCTGGCACCTGAGCAACGCTGACCAAATGCACACTACCACCAAAAAGAGCAGAATGTGTTTTTTTTTTTCCTGCATTTCATCAAGAGTCAAGGTTTTTCTTTTACAACCTGTGCAGAAAACATATGGGATGTGCATGTGGCTTCCAAAACTGAAGGGAGGTTTTGTTTGAACCCTTTGTTTTCTGTCTGTCTGTTTGCATGGATGCTCCCTTCAAATTATGTATTTCACCAAAGATTGGTGGACTGCCTTGGAACAAAGCATTGATGAGATCAGTCTAATATCCAGAGCATACCAGGAGATGGATTCATTTGCTTTCTGCTTTTGAAAACTCATTTCAAAAAACAGTTTACACTCAGCAACAAAATTTACATCATGGTGGAATGACCTTGCTTCAGGTGTTACACTCGTCATTACATTTGACAAATTTTATAGCTCAAACAACACAAGAGATGACAGATCAAGACCAATTCACCGAGATTTGTCAGATGCATTTCTGATGATGTGCCAACCCTTGCTCAAACTAAATGAATTGTATATAAAAAAAAGATCAATGATTAAATCAGATTCCTCTCCATCTTTTGAGTCACACATCAAGGGATGAGTCCAAGTGTAAGTCTAAGTCATTAAGGGTTTAGTTAAAGATGAGTCCTGATAATCAGGTCTGAGCCATTTCCAAATCCTTTATTGGAGTACAACATCTCTATACTCAAAATCTTTGAAGAGAATCAGCAGGAAAAGAAAACCCAAGAGGATGGATGCTGGGTAGATGCAAGGACACACTCACACTCGGACCCGCTCCACTACTTAGTCGCAGCAAGGATGGTTGGGTAATGGAAAGAATGGCCTATAGCAGCTGGAGAATGGACTGAAAAACAAAACCAAGCTTCAGATTAGCTTTTAAAACACACAGACACACACACACACACACACACACACACACACACACACACACACACACACACACACACACACACACACACACACACACACACACACGTATACACTCACAAACACAAATGCCAAGATTACTGAGTAGCAATCACACATAGTTGCTTACACGGGCTGTAGTATACACACTTACACACATGCACGCACACACACACACACAAACACTCAGATGCCTGCACTTGGCCCTGTTTGTGGGGATCGGCGCTCGGGGCTGCAGGGGGGAGGAAACCAGTTCAGATCAAACACACTGAGCCTGTCACTTCTCTTTCATTCCTCTCTCTCCCCATTTCTCTTTCTTCTCCTCCCTCTCTCTCTGCTGCACACTCCTCTTTTTTTCTCCTCTGCATATCTCTCCTCCTTCCTCTCTCTGCTGGATCTGCTCTCTACACACTGCAGTCAGAAGAAAATGGAAGGGGGGGCAAACAAGAGAGCTGAGAGGGGTGTAAGAAGAGAGGGATGAAGAGGAGAATGAGGAGTGAAAAACAGATCAGTCAGGAGAAAGACAAGATGATAGAAGGACGAGCAGCTGTGAGCAGCAATAGTTTTTTTTATTTATTTGTTGTCACATTCCCGCTCTCTACGTCGTCTCCTTCTGTCCTCACACAACCCCACACACCCTTCACAGCGCAAACACTCCTCTCCCTATCCGTCTGAATCCTCCAATAGTGTTCTATTGCAGCTCAATTACAATAATTACAATCATTAAGGTGATCATCTCCCAACACCACCATTCATTACTCCAGCTAAATAACTATTAGACGCAGACTGTCTGGGATGGAGGAGGGAACAGCCGCCATCCTTTTACAAATTCATCACTCTGACAATATCATAAAGGTCGCTGGTTCAAATCCCACATTGTGCTTCAAATGATTCTCTTATTTAATTCTGGCGTTAATCAGTTTGCAACTCAAACTACAGCTTATCTACAGCTTATGTATAAATTCTTGTTCACTTTAATTGTTTCAAATTTATGGATACTGCTGTGGAGCCAGTTCATTGTGCACAGCTAGAGAAAAGATTTCCCCAAGAGGACAAAAAAGCATATCGTATTTTATCATATCACACTGTGTTGTACTGCACACCCATCAAATGGTGTCATAATGAATCAAATCGTACTGCAAATGCTATTAGTCTACTAATTTTAATCTACCACCAACAAATGGCACACAAATTATCTTCTAAACAACAAAGAAAATCTTGTCAGTTGTGACTTGCACCATTTTCCCCCATGTCTCCAATTATCTCCTTTAAAAGCAACACACTCTTGTCTTATCCCTACAATGCTTTACCGTCAACCCTATTCCCAATGCTGTCCGTGAATGTCTTCAATCAGGTAGTCTCCAGCTTAAAATAGATTCTGTAATTCATTTCTGTGAGGGAATGAACACTTAAGAACATCCTGTTCTTTCACTTAATGAAATAACTCTCTAATCCTCCAATGTGCCTCATTTCTTTTACGGTACAAAACATCCAGGATACAAATAAAACTCAGTGCTTCTTCACACTCCAACTACTGATTTACCCTGATCAATACCTGACTATCATTTCTAACTGCCCACCACAGATCTGAGAGTAAATATAACATGAATAATAATGCCTTCTGACTCAGAAGGAGATGACTAAGACATCTTCAGGACACCTGAGATGCAGACAAGTGAGCAGGAGAGAGACAGTCTACAAATATAGCATCCCTCCCGCACACAGGAACAATGCCTACTTAGAATGTCTATTTTCTCCTCTGCAAATTCAGAGACTTTAAAGGTGAGCAGAAACACTGAATCTAAACTTTGGGTGTCCAAAGGTGTCCAAACCAGGAGCGACCCCTGTTTGGGAAATGGGTGAGTTCAAAATATGAGGAAATCTGGTGGAAGAAACCAATGAGGTAGTTAAAAGGGGGTGTTACTTTAGAGATGCCCCAGTCTCGTGTGTGTGTTAAAGCCCTCCCTTTTTGTTATTGGAGATCAGATCAATCCTGCTTCAAAGGTTTTTTATGCATCCTTTTTATCATTGTGTGTGTGTGTGTGTGTGTGTGTGTGTGTGTGTGTGTGTGTGTGTGTGTGTGTGTGTGTGTGTGTGTGCAGTGTATTAAAGTGCATTTTAGTGTGCACACATGCTGTGAGGGGAAAAATGTAAATGTGCTTTTTGCTAAATAAATGAATGCACTTTTATGTGTGTATTTGTGTGTGTGTGTGTGTGTGTGTGTGTGTGTGTGTGTGTGTGTGTGTGTGTTTACGACCATCTGCAAGCCTATGAATACATGTGTTTGTGTGAGTGTACATGTCCATGAATCATGGTGTCTGAGCTGTGCACATGCATGTGTCTACATCAATCTGCCCCCCCATCCTCTCTCTCTCTCTCTCTCTCTCTCTCTCTCTCTCTCTCTCTCTCTCTCTCTCTCTCCTTCTCTCTCTCTCTCTCTCTCTCTCTCTCTCTCTCTCTCACGCACACACACACACACACACACACACACACACACTCGCTCTCTTTATCAATAGAAAAAGAAAAGAGAAAACACCACCACTGTGCTTTTCAGCAAAAGCATCACAGTACCAACACACACATACACACACACACACACACACACACACATACACACACACTTACATACAGGCTGGCTAAAGGCCAATCAATAATTCACATAGTGCAGATTGAATGTAGATCAGTGGCTCAACATGGGGGGAAACACTCTGGCTCTCCTCCTTTCTTCATACTTCCCTTTCTTTTTGCTTCTTCTTCTACATTTCCTTCATCTGTCTTTGCCTCCTTTTCAGGTCTCTGTCTTATTCTCCCTTACTTTATCATTCTCCTTTTCAATCTCAGCTTGTTATGTTTTTTTGATTTATTCCCTTAGCCAATTCTGTACACTTTTCCTCCCTCTCTCTGCCTCCTCTTTACATCCTGTCTTATATTTGGGTCAGGGTTCTGATAATCAGACCAATATTTTTGCAATAGCTTTAAGACCTCCTTCTGATCTATCTTCAGCTTGGCCTGTCATTTTTAGCCAATATTTGCCATCTTTTTCCCAGATTTAAGGCACCATTTTTTGAGTTGCATTGTTCACATAATAAACATTAATCCTTAATC
This sequence comes from Labroides dimidiatus, assembly GCA_030710495.1. NCBI lineage: Eukaryota > Metazoa > Chordata > Actinopteri > Labriformes > Labridae > Labroides > Labroides dimidiatus. The sequence goes on from CM061145.1 coordinate 29,045,034, forward strand.
CCAAAATAAAACGTTTATGTTGTCTGGTTTATGCTGTTTATGCACAACGTTGTTTTCACTTCTGTCCGGAGATGAAACATCTTTACAAGCTTTCATAATTACCCTGCAAATGTATGGGTCTTAAGTGGTTGTTAATTCTCTGGTACTCCAAAAGACACGTGTCATTTAAAAAAAAGGGTTAAAGTGAATTAAAATAAACCAAGAATACTTTGAAGAAGTTAGCCCTAAAACAATAAACTTGGGCTTCTAGCTTACATAACTTTTACTTAAACTAAATAAAGACAATGTGAACAAGAGAAGGCAATAAGAAAGGTTTCTGGATGTTCCAAAGCAGCTGATTTCCTCGTCATTTGAGTTCAAATTTAACTTCAGATAAACCGACCAAACTAAATTGGGAAACAACCAATATAATTTATACAACACAGTTAAGTCACTCCCTGTTGGTCCACATGCATGTGTTGGTTACTTATCGTTCCGGTAGTTTAACTGGACACAGCCTACAAACAACTTTATCTTCATTTTTTAGATCAAAATACTTACAAACCAAACTGTTATGTCATGCTATCCATTGTCTGATTAGTTAGCAAAGCTTCACAACATTATAATTTTAGCCATTAACAGGAGCTGAAGCTCAGACAGATGACCAGACTGGCCAACAAAAGTACAGATATCTACATTTCAATTAACAGAGTAATTCAGGTGCCATTGTGAGAACATTTATTAACTTATTCTCTTATTTTTACTCATAAACACACCTGATTTAGATGTTTTGCCATTTTCCTCCATTACCTCTCTCCTTCTTCAGATTTTGTCTGTTTCCATTTTATTGTTTACATTTTTTTCCTCTAAATTGGTATATTTTCAACTTTCCCTACCCTCCTTTCTTCTTCTTTTTTTGTACTTCACTACTTGTCTCTGCCTCATTCACCCCCTCTTTTCTCTTCTACTTTGAGTATCACATCAAAATTTGATATCTGTCCTTCTCCATCTTCAAAAACATTTCTCCGTGTGTCTCTTCCATAAAACAGCACTTGTTTCTCATTTCAAAATCATAGCACATTTAAAAAGTCCCATCTAAAAGCATTACTCTGATTTTTTCTCTGAAGGTTTCACTATCTTGTCCTTTTCAAACACTTATTACAGTATGCAAAAGGAACACACACACACACACACATACAAAGGGTTGCCAGCCCACATACAGAGTTGAGGAGAGAACAGCAGGGGCATCACATTTCAACACAGTGAGATCCAGACAAACACACACACACACACACACACACACACACACACACACACACACACACACACACACACACACACACACACACACACACACACACACACACACTAAGGGAATAGACTGTGAGGATCATATAACTGGAGCAAGGTTCTGTCAAAACAACCAGCACTGTGATACTCGACTGTCTGTCAGAACGTGTACCCAAGAGTGAAATGGTATAAAATGACTATATTTGGATGGATATGTATATTTGTGTGTATAAGCAGAATCTGTGGATGTACAGATGGGTGAAAAATTAAAGTTAAAACCCATATACGGTGCCCCTTCTTCTATCAGTCTCTGAATCTTGGTCACTAAACAGGTCAAAATGTTGTCTAAATTTTCAGATCTGGTGACCATGAAGCTGTCATTTTCATTCCATTTATCATCTTGCAGCTCATCTATGTTTCTATTTGGTAAATACCAAAACTGGCCTTACATTTAAAGTGATTTAGCCCACTCTTGCTGCTTCCTCTACCAAATGCTTTGCAACCCAGCTCCAACCCAGCACCTCCTTTTTTGCCGTGTCTGATGTTACCAGTGTCACATGTAATGTCACTGGGGCTTGCCTCAGGCTCTGGCATTCTGTAAAGGCTAAGTGAAGTAAATCTTCTCTCTTTACTTCATACACATAGTACGCTGCATTTTTAAAGTTTTTCTTTTATTTGTTTACTTTATCATTTTATTTTATTGCATTTTTATGGGGGGGGGGGGGGGGTTGTTATTTATTTATTTTTATTTTTATTTTTTACTGGGGGGGGGGGGGGCAGTGTGAGAGGACAGGATAGTGGCTAGAGTAGGAAGCAGGGTGAGACTAGGGAGTGACATGCAGGAAAGTCACCACAGGCTGGACTCGAACCCGGGCTGCCTGCTCAAAGGCTTTGTAGCCATATGGAGCGCGTCCTAAATCATTTGGCCATCTGCGCTCCATACACTGCATTTTTAAACTGGATATCTGGTTCTCTTAAATTTTGACTTTTGAAAAGTACCAGTCACCAGTGTATGGAGTTGTGGTGTACTGCTTACAGCCAATTGGCAGCACCGACTGACATTGATAATAATAATAATAATAATAATAATAATAATAATAATAAAATAAATCAATTATTGGGTTATCTGGGTTGCTTTTGTTGTTTATAAATAGTTCAAGATATCAAACTGAATCTGTTTTTTAGCCAGTTAAACCACTCCCAGTGAATTCAAGTCCTGCAGAAAAAAAATACAAAAAACAGAAAAGTATTAATGATTGATTTTATGTTTTCATGACAAAATATGATGAAATCCCTTGTTACTTGGTGATACCTGATTAAGCTGATGAAAAGACTAAGACTACATGAGCAAGTTTGGTTGAATGATTCATGTGTTGAATTTAAAAGAGGGGTTACTTTTTGTCCATTTATGGCTTTAAGATTTATTTGTCAGCACAGTAAATCAGTCCTGTGATGCTGTTATATCATGGAGTCAGCATTATCAAACATGTCCTCATGTCATTAGATTTTATCATGGGATGAGAGCGAGAGAGAGAGAGAAAGAAACATTGCACATTGGAGCGTTAATGTCCCAAATGGTGCTTTTTCTGCCAACCACTGGGCTGCATGTGTGAGTGTGTACACACGTGTGAGTGCTGGGATGTAGCCGAGCCCCCTGAGGTAAGTGATCCTGCTGAACAGGTGTTACAGTATCACCTGCCCCCACCCACCTACTCTCACACACAGACAGACAGACACACACACATACACACACACACACACACACACACACACACACACACACACACAGCATAAAGAGCTATCAGAGCCGCTGTCAGCCGTGACTGATCTGAAAGGATCTGCTTGCTCTACACCAGACGGATGAATCTGAGCCACCAGCTGATCAGTCAGCGACGTGTGTGTGTGTGTGTGTGTGTGTGTGTGTGTGTGTGTGTGTGTGTGTGTGTGTTCCTGTGCGAGCCTGTGCGAGCCTGTGCTCATGCATCATTTATATATTTGTTTATGCATGAATAAGTGTTGTTTCAAATGATTTCAATTGGCACCTACTTATCTATGAATACCTGCCTTATCATGTGTGTGTACATGTGTGTGTGTCTCCTTCCAGCCTTATTTTCTAGCTCATTAGCTGCTTTCATTCAGAATAACACAACAGCATTAACAGTAAACACAGCCACTCTCTCCCACCTGTGACAGTCATGTACACACATACACAAATTCATCACTTCATTGAATTATCACTTTATTACTTCAGGGCCAGATTTCAGCAAAACTGTGAACCACAGATGAACCATGAACTCAACAAAAGTGACATTTTACTTTCTGACTGTCCCAGGGAGGAGAGGTGGGGTATTGTGTGTATGTGTGTGCGTGTGTGTGTGGTGGAGGGGAGCATATTCTGCCATATTCCACCTTTCTTTCTCTTCCTCTATTCGTCTTTTCCTCACAATAGTGGGCAGCATGTCCAGAACCCAGCCGGGAAAGTGTGAATCCCGCACAGACAACGAACACCAGGGACAGATGGTCAGAGGGTGGGTGGGGGGAAAGTATGTACCACCTTTTTTAAATTTGCAAAAGAGATAGACAATTTTATTTAAAAAAGGGAAAAAAATAAAACAATAATAATCATAAATAGTCAGACTGTGTCCTTCTATGATGATTCATCTTGGTAACTAGCAACATCAGCTAATGCTCCCAAATCCTAACATTTAGCTTATATGTAAATCTATTTTAGCTAATTTCTTAAAATTCTGCAACTAATCTGAAACATTTAAATGAAATTTTTCTTTTTTTATGATACTATGTGTTGCTCCCTTCAAGTAAAGCAACCCTTTATGCTTTAAACACTTCATATTTTGCCGATAGACAACTCTGACAAACACGACTGCCTCTGCATCATCAAAATCACACTAAAGTGAGAGTGAAGGAAGAGTAAAGATGAAGCAGGAAAGGAAAGAAAGAAGATGGAGGACACTGAAAGCAGAGTTACAGGAGAAAAGAAGTGCAGTGGATAAGAGGAGATGAAAAGAGCAGAGAGAAGAGGGAATGTGGAAGTGCAGGCAGAGGGAGGGAGGGAGGTATAATGAAGTCCTCTGGGTCTCTGGTGGAAGAAGCCACAACGCCTGCCAGCCAGCACAGCCTGGTTCTGTACAGATGGCAGCATGTTGGGATACGCTCAGTTCACTCGCAGATCAGGAAGTGGATGTTCTTTTAATTTCAAAACTTTCTTTGCAGTAAAGCAAAACAAATAAATAAAATATCATCTCATACTGACTAAAAACAAAGCCCAGACTCTGTTTTTTCATGAGGTTTCCTGCACCTACAACAGGACTGTTACAACAAGCAAATTTACCTCTTCTTTTGTGGGACCAAATGAAGATATTTCAAAATCAGATGGCAAAAGAGTTGCATAAAACAATTATAAAAAGGTTTCAGTACAAGTAAGTTTAAGTTTCTTTTAGGTGCTTCTACACCTTTCTGGGCTGGGACGTATGAAGAGGGACAGTTAATCTGGGAATTGTAAAGAGGAAAAGAGACAGTAAAGCATCAAGAAGGGAAGTTAATTCAGCGACCACTGAAAATAACTATAGTATTCCCAACGGGCTGCAGACTTTGCTGAGAAACACCAGTGCCCTAAAATCAGGTTATTTCTATTTCAAGTCAATGGACTCCAAATTGAGACCAACACTGTCCTAGTTGACCCAGTCAAAGTCTCACAAAGACCACGAAGCACTCATCAGATATGCACGGTGCTAAAGTGAGACAAAAAACAAAAGTCTTTCCACCGTCACCACAACATGCGGAAAAAGAAAACAAACTCAGCTATTTTTGACAGCTCAATGAATTCCTAAAAATATTTTTATTTCTGCAGAAAAGCCAAAACATGTTGGCAGAAACATGAAGAACCCTCATGGAGGCTTTCAGCCAAAACAGCAGCTCCTTGCTTTCATAATGTCTATCTTTCCAACATGCGCTGGGCTCAGAGCTGGTTGGAACTGATGACTGTTTATATACGAGTATGTTTAGCGATCAAAACTGTTGATTTTGTGATGCTGTAAAGCAAAGTTAAGGAGCAGACCGCACCACACCCACTCTCTTCCGACACGCCCATTAATCCAAACCTAACCCTCCCCTGCTCTTTCAGTCTCCCACTCATCATCCCTATACCTCCCACATTCTTCTATCTTTTCTTTCTATCCTTCTCTGGAACTTCTCTGATGCTGCTTCCCTAAATCAATGACAGTTGAAGTTTAACAACAACAAATTCAGAAGCATCACTTCAGGACAATAAATGAACAATTTTAAAACTGCATCCCGTTGATGGCATCGTCCTTTCTACTGAAGTGACTTAGTATTGACTTAACCTGATATGCTAGATAGACTGGTTCACATAGTCATAGCATGGTATATATGTATTTCCAGGACCCTACACACCCCATAAAGCAGACCTGGGCAAATTACAGCCCGCGGGGAACAGCCGGCTCTTTGGGCGCCCCTGTCTGGCCTGCGCAAGGTCAATCCTAAATTAGTAAATGAAAAAGATTTTATGCCACACACGCAATACAACTGTGCACTGTAAAAACGAAAAAGTTGTGTGGACTCAAAATTTCAAGGCAACTGTCTTAACTGGATTTTTGAGTTTTGAGGCAAACTAAAAAATTTACATTTGAATAAACTTCGAAGTTTTTGTTGAGATAACTTAAAATTTTGAGCTCTACCTACTAAGAATTCTGAAAAGTAAATATAATGACAAACTACTGTTTGTTCAGAACAAGGACTACTTGTTTTTAATATCTTTTACCCACCCACATATATCTTTATAATGCAGGACTGCCAGCTGTGGCTCTCACTTTCACATGTGAGTATACTCTTGTGATTGTAGGTAGCGGGACGCGGACCCCATTTTTCCGATTGGAAAACGATGACTCTTCAACTGAGCCAAAAAGCACCACACATATCCATGACACAAAAAGAAACCAACACATGATCAGTTGGCAAACTTTGGTTTCAATACAATACTCAAACAAAAATATTCACCTTTATGATGATTAAATCCACACAGGATAGGAGAACAGGAGAGATGGTGGCACATGTGAAAAACTGACATGTAGATGAAGACCCCTGTAGATTTGAATTGGAGACCCCGCTCTTTGCTGAGAATTAAATTATAGCCTCAAACCTATAATTTGAAGTTTTGCCAACTTAACATATAAAATGAGACCAACTTTACACGACAAACTTAACATAAGTAGGTAAAAGAGCTACTATGAAGTATTTTGCAACACAACAGAACATTTTTTGTTCACTTAACCAGAAAATCATTTTCAGGTTAACAATTTTAAGTTTTCTTTTTTACAGTGTGTTGCTTTTATTTTGAAAAGCGTGACGTTTGCACTATTTCCATATGGACGCACTTGCAGGCATGAGCCCCGTGTGAACAGCAACAAGTGGTTAAGGTCAACAAATCCAAACACAGATCCTCTACTACTGATGATCACCTGCCAGCTGTACTTCGCATCGCCACCTCAGAAATTCAGCCAGATTTTAATACACTTGTTCAAGCTCATGACCGACTAGATTTTTGAGGAGCTTAAAAGAAGTGAACAACATTTGTTTTGTTTATTGTATAAATTTGTTATAAACTTTTTACAGTATTTGTAGGGACGAACAAGCTGAAAATAAAATGAACACTGATGCAATGACTGTTTTGGTTTAATTGTTTATTACTTCTATAGGAGTATTTTCTTATTTGACCTGCACCACAAATTCAAATATTTACTCTTCTAGTTACCAGATGCTGCTAATCAAAATATAGACAATAAGTAATTTCATTTTACAGTTAACACTAAGCAGAATTAAGTTCATGTTATTGTTGGTGCTGCCCTCTTTACACAGTTCAGGTTTCTCATGTGGTTCTTTATAAAAATCAACTGCCCACCTCTGTCATAGACAGTGTTTAGGGGGGGAGAATCTTTCAAAAATAAACAATGTTTGGTCACATTTGCTTACAGGCCAATAAGAGCAACAAAAAATATGGCGTACAAATACCTTAATGACCTAAAGCTTTAGGAATCTTTTGGTTTTTCTATTTTTTTATATTTGAAATTATAATAGTGAAGCCGGTGTGGGTCGAAACTGATGTATAAAACTAATTTACAACTAAAGTGGGTGTGCTGAATGACCTCTCTGTGTATAATCAGTAACTCCCAGGAGCTCCATGAGGCTGTAAGTTCACCTTAAAAGACCCAAAGCAGGACTTTTCATGCTCTCATGGCCTCTTGAATGTGTTTTTAGGTTAACGTCAAAATCCAATTCCCTCCAGGAGGTACAAGAGGTTCAGTGTTGTGATGTGCTTCTTTTTCTTTCACTTGTATTTTATCAATCAGTATTTGTTTTTTGTCGGCTCCTACAGGTCCCAGAAAGCCTGACAAATGCTCATACACTTCAGATAAAAAAGCAGCCCAGCAATGCACGGCACAGCGACAAAAAAATAAATAAATAAAGTTAGTCAGAGTTATGACAAGAAAGAAAAAACAAGTGTTACTCACTTTTTCTAAAAGCACAACTTGTCCTCTGACTTCACTGCATTCTGGATTCATGAAGCAACAATTGGTGAGTAAAAAAATTGTCACTCTGCCTCTTCAGATTTCTCCCGTTGTGAGAAATTGGTGCAAAATGACAGCACATGACAGGTGCCAAAAAAGTGAGCAACTGCCCATGTTTAACCAAAAGCTCCAGTTGGTTTTTGGCAAGTTTTTTTAATTGCACATTTGTTCATGAATATAAAGTTTTACAGCACAAGTTATTTCCTTTATTTTTCCAGTGACATTTGTAGCTTTGAATTTCTGTATTAGAGAGAGGCCTTGGGTACGTGTGTATGCTTTACAGCTTTAGCTTCCCCTAATAAAAACAAGCCCTCACAGTTAAGCTACTAATGTTTCCATTCAAATCACCACAAACTGATGATAAGAAAAATGTTTACACAGGTGATTACATTTATGAAATCTCAGCCTTTCTGGTGGTCTATTTACAGTCTGTGAGTCTTTGTTGCATCACTACTTCTTCTTCTTACTTCTTTTCCTGTCTGGAATGTTACAAACTTAGGTTGTTAAAGGATTATTATTTAACAACTGTGATTCACCCCTGAATGTAACTATTTAGATGCAATTAATCACTTATTTTCTATCACAGCAGGATGCAGTAAGACACTGCAGTTTTTTAACTACAGTGTGCAGAAAGGGAAAACTGAGCATGCAATTAAAAAAATGAAAGGCCAAATAAAATCTGCTTGCCAAACACCATCGCTGAATTATCATCAGCATTTCCTGCTGCAAGTGGACTGAAAAAAGTCCAAATTTTGGCACAACATATCAACTGATACCATCTCACTCATCAGCCACTGATATGGTATATAATTTGACTGGACACCATTTTTTTCATTTATATTTCGTTTTCAAAGATTTTAGTGAACAGCAGTTTCAGTCTCCTGATATTTTGTTCCTCTCACGATTGATATTAGACGGAACAAAATAATAGGAACATCTTTCAGCTTAATGTGAGGTAATGTAATACACACACGTGGTCTAATGTTTTGACTAAATAATATATAATTTTGGAGCTGTGGAAGTTTGGTGAGACTTATTAAGAGAGGATCAATGACCTTAAAATCTAACCACATGGAGCTGCTTCTAAACAAAGGAAACAATTAAATATCAGATGTTAACCTTTTTTTTCTACAATGACACCATCCCTGCTATGTGCTCTGTTTTAGGGACTAAAACAGAGGATGAAAAAAAGCAAAGATGTTTATTCCACATGCTCTCTAAAATTCAAACTGTAGAGAATTTTCACTCAACATCTTGCAAGTTCCTGTGCATTTTTTATTTTAAATAAATAAATAATGAGACAGCTTCCTTGTATGAGTCAAGTTACTTGACGATAAACCTGATTCTGAATGGGGCCTGCCCCAGGGCTCTGCTGTGAGTGAAAAAGGCAGTGTATCTTAATTTTCTGTCATCATACTCTGGTTCTGTGATTTCATTTTTGTTCGTGAATGCTAACATCTTGAGTGTACCAAGGGTGCAGAGGTCTAAGTTGCTTTTTATTTACTTTTAAAACTGCTGTTTCATCTCAGTACTGTTCATCTGACAACAGCAGAAATACACTAAAAGTATAAGAACAACAACAAGGAACAAAATAAGCTCTCAAACACATGGTTAATAGATTATTGGTTGATAGCTTCTTCACTCTCCTAACCAAAGAAAAAAATGATTGGGTAAGATCAAAGTGTACCAGGTTCAAACAGCATCAGACCGACCTGTCCTGACTATTACAGCTTTTCCCACTGCTTTCCTGTAGGACAGCCACAGGCCGCCCATATATGGTCAGTGGTAATTAGAGCGGGAGAGTCATTTCCTCTCCCTTCTGGTTACATGGTGCTTAAGCCTTCATAATGCTGACATCAGCTCTGACTACAACTGGAGCCCTGACACACATACACACACTTACTCTGTCGCTGATACACACACACATACACACATGCACACAAACACACACGCACGTCACCAACAGGTTTGAAATAAACAGTGTATTAAAGTTGCATCTCTAGCCAAAAAGATTCATGCGGCCTCCAATTCTCATGCCAATTCCTATAACTTCAGGAGGATCAGACCCTTCCCGAAAGGGTGTGCAGCACAGTTCCTGGTACATGCACACGTAATATCCCACATCAACAACTGCAACTTCTTACCGGCAGACCTTACTGTATGCACAGTCCAACCTCTGCAGATGATCCAGAGTGCAACAGCGGTCAGTCTTCAACTGACCTCAGACAGCACATGTCACTTTGCTGCTCATTTCTCTTTACTGGCTTCCAGATGCATTAAATCATAAACCTGCTGAACAGAGGTGAGAGAACGGCACTGGCCTACCTGGAATCATTCATTTACCCCCCTCCCCATCCCCAACACACATACACACACTCCCCCTTGTTCAGCGAGTTCTACCAACAAAAGTTGCCTGTTGCTCTCATCATGAATTGAATAACCTGACTCCATTTGATCTCCTTTCTAACTTTAAAAAATAGAAAATAATAAAGACCCAGCTCTTTCACGAACACCTGTGCAGTCAAGTAATACTCCTCTCCTCTTTGGCCCCAAATGGTGGAGTGGGGCACCCAACAACATTTGACTGGAAGAGTCCTGTGCTCCTGTGAAAGCTTCATACTCGGCTCTTTGTGGACACCATCATGCTTCATGGTTTGCTGCTTGATAGTATGAATTTTAAGTCTTTCTTTGTACTTTCATGATCCATATCTATTTTTCTAGTCCTGAACGGACTGTCAACATGTTGGGCTGACCACATTCTCCGATGAATAGAAGCTAAACTTTCTCAAGTTCAAGGTTTGCTCCTTACAGTTTTAGTTATAAATAACCAGAGTTGATTCCTTGTACTTTTTTAAACAGTACTTAAGAGATCTGTCGACTTACAGTCTTTGTCATCGCCTTGCCTTCTTGACCCGGCTGTCATCAACTATGATACTGCTGTGAATAAACCATCAGATAAAATACTGGTTGCTGCCTCTCAGTGCTGTAATTGAACATCAGAAGAAAACATCTTTAACTCTCAGAGCTTCAGATGATATTGATATTGATAAAGATGGCAAAGGCAGTGATGATAACATTGAGGTTGATGATGACAAACAAAAAAATGATAGCCTCTAACACAACATGGGAGCACCTTAAAGCACTTGTAGCACTCATTTTCTTCCTTCCTATCTTCAACAATAAATGTTGTACTTACTCTCAGATGCATACCACTTTGTACAAAAGTGTCTCCAAAAGAAGTTGAAATATTGCACCTTAATCAATGGCATCATCATAATGATAGTGTTTGCCAACCACCGTCATTGTCAACATCTTCTCTTATTCTGTAAACGGCAACTGACGCTGGCAGTAAGAACGTGCTCCTCTATGTACTCATCCTTGCATAAATATTATACCTCATGTGTTCTCAGTTATCACTATACAACAAAATACTGGAAGCAAAAACAAATGTCTATCATGAAGTAGGAGATACAGAATATTACAAATTAAATATAAAAAGCTTTGTGTGGCTTGCTGTGCAAGCGCAAACGTACTGTAGATTAGTGATATGAATTGTCATTAAGTTTGCTTGTGCATACAATAGATGTTTCCTTTTGAACTGCTTTGTCTAAATCAGGGTAAAATTCAGAAATGAGTCCAGTATTTGGCTGCATTTCTACAGCAGGAACTCTCTCAAACTTTATCTCCCCCCTGATAATCCTTTCTCTGTGAGGAGCACCTTTCAAATGTATTGGAACTTTGGGTTGGTCTTTGCAGGGCTCAACATTATGATGGGTACTGTACAGGTGCAGTTTCATACAGGCTTAAGGTCTTTTGTATGATGCAATAACTCAAAAGCTCACTGTAATTCCAGCCGTCGGTGGATTCAAAGAACCATTCTGGTGGTAAATCAAGAAGCCTGGTACTTTCTGTAGACCCTGAGCCCTGCAATAAAAATGCACAACGTATCTAGTTCCTTCTGCAAAAGTGCAGCTTAATCGGATCCAGAGATCTCCAAGTCATGCAAAAAATGGACAAGAGAAACTTTTAGTCCTGTGACAAACAACACCTCAGGCTAGTCTCTCAAACTTTGGGGGGTGGGGATTTTGCTTCTAAAATCCAGGATATTACACTTTGAAAGGTTAGAAAAGTCCATGGAATTTTCGTATGGCACAATATGAAAATACTGCAAAAATTCTACAGCATGTCACACACATTCAAAACTCCTTAAAAAACATCATGTATTCCACAACAATGCGAAAGAAAAAGGAAGGCACACAGAGAACACAGTTCAACACACAACAAATCACCACAACAACCACAACTTTCAATCTGCAGGTGTTGTCCATTTTTACTCCAAACCCTCCACACCACATAGGCCACACCTCACCAAGCACTCCAGCAAACACACCACAACCTCTCTGTACCTTGTCAGTCTGCTCGCTCACTGGGTATCAAAGGATATGGCCATTCTGTGATCTTTTTGGCGTACTTCCTCACCACGTTGTCTTCACTGAAGAGGAAGAGGGAGCGGTTGACCGTTAGGCAGCTCTGCCGGACGGGTATGGGGTTGTACAGGGCCATGGTCCGGGCTCTCTGGGCCATCGACTGCTTGTACATCCGCTGCGCCCCAGGGGGCCCCCCTTGCCTACTGCCGCCGCGGCCGGGCCCCCCTTGTCCGCCGGCACCCCCGCCACCACCGCCACCACCACCTCCTCCTCCTCCATACCTGTTGGGTACCTCGTCTCCAAAACGCGCCATTCTGCAGACACCAAACGCCAGAGGTTAGGAAGGAGCCGGGGGGGAACCTCAGAGTGACACCTCCACATGCCACCACCCCATCAGCCTCGGCTCCAAACACACATGCAGAATGGAGATGGTTTCTCTGTCTCTGTCTCTGTCTCTCACTCTCCTTTTCCTCCCTCCTGCTATCTATCTGTCTCCTTCCCAGATCTTCAGTGCCGAGAAGACACCTCCATTTGTGAGTGGAGAGGGAGGGAGGGAGGGAGGGAGGGAAGTAGGAGGTGGAGAGGAAGAGAAGAGGGGAGGGAGAGAAGAGGAAAAGCGCACGGTGTCTCTGAACGTGTATTTGGAATATGAATGGGAAATAAACCGATGTGTTTATGTAATTTCTGACAAATCAGTTCACTGACAGGGAAAAAACACAACTGGTTTCGTTGGAAGGTGAGAAAACTGGCAAAAAATGAGAATTTGTCAGAGCATCAGCGTTTTCTCTCAGTCGAAAAAAAAGGCATGGCATCCTGTTTTTTTCTTTTTTTGGTCGGGAAAAACCTCTCCAAGAGTGAGCTTGTTCTTGCATCTCAATGAGGAAACCAATCGATTACCTAAAACACATGCAAAAGGGATGCATAGCTGTGCGTTTATAGAAATATTGCAATCATCTCTTCTATAAGTAGGCTACCCTAGCTGGAGACTGCGTCTTTTTTTCCCCCTCTCAACAGCCTAGTGCATCTTGACAGGATCTGCAGTTGTCTTTTTTTCACCCTCCCCAGGTCCCTTTTTCCTGCGAGATAAAAATAGAAAAAGATAAGAGTAAAATCTTTAATAATTCATTTTCTCTTGTGCCATATATCCGCAATGTTTGCTGTGGCACGGCAGAAATCCTTGCTACTGCTGTTGCTGCCACCTCTCACTGCCACCACGCCACTCGGGTTACACGCAAACGCCAACCGAGGGGGGCTTCCCCAAAATCCGAGCCTGGTGACATTTGTTGATATTTGGTGATGGACGGTGCGGCATCCCCCCCTCCTCTTCCTCCTCCTCCTCAACAAGGCGTCGCTCACTGATTTTGGGCGTGATTGCGCGCACTTTGAGACGGAAAAAACACACTGGTCCTCAAACTAACAATCTATGTCTTCCCCACTGTCCCCTGGGAAACGAAACTGATGAGTCGATGAAGTTAAATAAAAAAAAAAATTATGTCCACAACAATCATCTATAATCCAATGTTTGGAGACCAAGAATCCCGAGCGAGTAGGATCCGGAGGAGCAGAAAAGGACCACTGGGGGAGGCAGCATCATCACCATCATCAATTCTTGTTGGGAAAATAGAACGGCGGCAGTGCGAGTGTGTTGTAGCAGCGACTTGCATCTTCTTGTCCGCCACCTGGCAGAAACTGTGCACCATCCCCGCCCAGCAGCATCGCCCCCGAGGCTCCCGAACCAGAGAGGCAATCAGCCCCGCAGAGCTACAGCAAGTCCGGCGTTTCCTCTCTCCGCTTTTTCACTAGCCCTCCCTTTCCCTGTCTCCACTGCTTTTTTTTCTTTTTTCCTGCTTGGACCCCCCCAGGGGGACGTGGTAAACACGGTCCTGGGGCTGTTTATTCCTGTGGAAGTCAGTTTTGGAAACGAAGAGCACCCGACGAGCGGAGCGCTTTTTCCGGCTCTCCTGCGTTGAGTCAGCCGTCGGGGTTGAGCCGCGTATTGAGCATCTGATCAGTCTGACGGGAACCGAGCGCCGCGCGTAGATCCGTGGCCAAGCCTAGCAGCGCACGACGCACGGCGCCTCCCCGGTGCCTCCCCCACTCACAACCCACTCCCCACAGCGCACGACGGAGATGTATGGGCATCCGTAGTGTGTATGGCACGGCGCAGCAGCACTACGGACTCTAAACATAATCCTCTACTTGTTAGGAACGTGGGTTTGCTTGGTAGGCCAGAAGATTACCTGAGAGCTTGAGATTTTGGTCTTCACAAGTTAATAATTTTATTTGAAAGTAAATGGTAATCAGAGACGTGGAGTTATCGAGGTTGGTGAGGTTTTGTAGATTTAAGCCCCTGAAGGGATTCCACTCATGGCTTTCTCTCAAGAGCCAAAAGCACCAACAGCAAAGTCTGAGTCTTGCCCCTATCACTGTTTACTCAAACCCACCAAGCTAAAGGCTTGAAGGGAGACAGTTTGGGAGTCTGTGTGTGTGTGTGTGTGTGTGTGTGTGTGTGTGTGTGTGTGTGTGTGTGTGTGTGTGTGTGTGTGTGTAAGAGAGAGAGAGAGAGAGTCAGGGGGTGGGGTGGGTGGGGGTTTAATGGATTGCAGTATGTTGAATAAAAGAGTTTTCCCCCAGGTCGTCAAGTTGATCACTGCGTCACATCTTGACGCACAAGACGTCTCATGTGGACGCCAAAGCACGAGTGATATCGACATAAATGGGGGCACAAAGGTACAAAGTGGCCTCTGTTTCCTCATTACCAACCACGCACCCCGGGCGGTGTCTATGATTAGCCTAAAACAACAGATACGGAAACACGTTTTTAACACGAGACTCGACTTGATTTGACCGACACTGACGCTGTGCCAAACGTGAGCCACAGAGGCTCACGTTAAATTTGTTGAAAGTGTGTGAAACTCAAGCAGTGATTGCAGCACACAGTAGGTATCTTGTGCGTTTGTTTAAGACGTCAAAGGATGTGACAAAGTGTAAGTGTTTGACTCATTTTGAATAAGAACTGACTGTTGCAATAAAAAAAATAAAGACCAGTTAGTGGCTAGTTTTTGGGTCCTGAGGATTCTGGAGCAAAAATCGAAACTAGGGTCACATGCTTGTTCATTAGTGTATACAGGTGACTATTTTCATCAATACTTCCACTGTCCCTACTTATATTCTCAGCCTGACTTGTGCAAATTAATGTAACCCAGGTAGCTCAAAGTCCTACATTTGATAAACCACTTCCTGATCAGCTGAACCACCTGATTTAGACTTTAGCACGGCTAGTGGGGTTTTATAAGTTTCTGCATTTTGTGAAAATGCCTCAGCTGATAAATATATGAATATAACAATGCTGCCAGGAAAGTAAGTTGGACAAATATTTCATGTGCTCAGCCAGTAAGAGAGAGTTAGGAGTGCCATGTTTGTTTGTTTGTTTTTTTAGGCTGGAGTTATTTTGAGGATACTTTGAACAAGGGTTTTATCTCCCTTCATTCCCTCCGCTCTCCTCCAAGCCGTCTGTCAGTCTGGCATTTGAGTCGTCTTTGATGCAATTCAGCAAGCTGTTTGCCTGGGCTAAAGCGAGCAAGCTGTCACCTCTCCAGAACAGGGAAATGAAGGTGCGGTTGGAGACGCAGAGGAGGGGATGGAGGGTAGGAAACCCTTGAAATAACAGTGGACAGAAAATCCCTTTAAAATCATATTTGGGATATTTTTGTTCACAGTTACATAATGAAAATAAGAGCAGCTGATTTAAAAGACACCAAACAGCATCATTCATCACTGTGGTGCTGTCCTTGGTCCTGAAACAGTTACTGACTTCAATCCAAGGCCTTGTGGCGCTGTCCAAAGTGCTGAAACAAGTGTTGAGAGCTCTGAACACCACCTGCATGCCTTTGGAAGTGATTACCTTTGTCGTGCATCAGGGTGGGTTAGTAAGTGTACCTCACCATCTGTTAAACACTGAGAAGTGTTTGAGAGTTCTGCTCACTGTTTGTCTCTCCCACCAACTACTTTGGCAGACAACCACCCGTCATTCAGAGGTCTGATTCCTGTTCTAAAAAATCAGTTGGTGGAAAATTGAAGTGGGCCATATGGTGGGCTTTGGGAAGGATCTAAAAGCAAACTGTGACAGACTATGTAGAAGTCAATAAAGTGTCACAAAACTTCATTAAAGGAGGAATAACCTGCTGGTGTCCAGAGTGTGAGGCAACAACGGTGATGCATCTGAACATGTGGTCTTAAATTCTTGTCTTACAATGCACATATCAATAAGCATAAACATCTAGTTTGGTTCCCAAATGTATTTTTATTGGACCGGGAATTATCATTTTAGTCCGTTTTCAAAATCAACCAAGTAGAGTTAAAATGATATACAGTAAATAAAATACAGACATACATGATTCTTTAATAACTTGGGAAAAAGCAAAGCTGCTCTGCCATGTTCAAACAAACCATGTGTACGTTGTAGAGCTGTCATCTAATGAAGCAAAACTCATGACAGCTGTTTGCGGTGATGTGAGACCTCCCAGCTATGACAGGGTTTTATATCTCTCTAATTAAAAACTTACACTGCTGGGGTCTGCCTGCCTTAAAGGTTTCTAGTAGGACTTATTAAAACATGTTTAAAAAATAAAGAAGCATGGAGGTAGACACTTGCAGTCCGAAGAACATATCGCTCATGAGTGTTGACCTTAATCCTAAATTAAGGCCTTATGTTGTAACAAAACCAAACCCAACCTTTATTTTTCCCCTTAATAAATGTTTGATGTTTAGCTGTATGAACAAACCAAGCATTTTCATGTACTTGTCACACATAAAAAAAAAAACTTCTGCCACAGGGATTTTGGTGAGTAATGGATCATTAGTCAGAAAAACAAGCTGAATCAGGTCTGACAAGATGCATGGCTAAAGTTACTTTTAGTGACTAAAAATAACATGTAGGTGGCCTCTTCCAGCCTCCAAGTTTTATTTCTATACTGTGAGCATTCACCAACGCAACACTTCCAAAAAAATCATGGCTCTCTGAATTCTTTGGCTCTAAAACTGTTCAAGTTACAAAAGAGCGCAGCGAAGACCCCGTGTTTATTATTTTAATTTTTTTTTTTTTTTTTATTAAGACGGATGTGTTATGTTGTGTGTAACTGCCTTGTCTGTTGCCTTTCTTAACACTTGCTTAAAGTTGGATCCAGCTTTAAAACCCAGGAACTTGTTAGAAGAGCGGATGCAGACTTTTTTTTAAATGGGGTGGCACTGCTGAGGCACCAACTTGTGCAGGGGTGGCTGGCAGTATATGTGTCAACACACAAATAGACATGAACGAAGATCATGTATTTCCACTTTCTGACTCCACTAATCAATCTACGGTAACTACAAGCTTTAATGTAACAAAGAGAAGTTATATTCCATATTATTATTTTTTTTACTTGAAAGACACTGCTCTTCAAAGATTAATTCTCTAAAAACTTCAAAGTAAGATTCATTTTCAAGGTAACTGTTTGAATTTCTAGTAAAAGAATGTAGTGCAGCAAACTGAAATGTAAAGAAAGCGAACAGCTGCCCGTTTCATCACAGCCCAAAGGGCTGACTTTAACACCTGTCCCACCTCTGTTAAGTCTAATAGCCAATCATAGTTAAAAATTTTGAGGGGGCATCTGGTAAGGCTGGTCAGATTTCAAGGGGGTCCACACCACCCCTCTGGGTGTGTCCCTGGCTTTGTGGCCTATTAAATAAGGACTTCAAATGTACAAGTGTTACCATCTGTCCTGGGTTAATAAATCAGATGCCCAATTGTGACAATCTATAGAAGGTGAAAAGGACCAAAACTGATAAACTAAGTTCTTGATTCTTTCAGAGTCTAAGAATTTCTCTGTAGAAAAAACATTACATTTGCCTTCCAGGTACCTGCACACATGACATGCTTCATTATCTCTTTGAAAACATATCTCACAACTAACATAGCCATAAGCTTTTTTTATTTATTTTTCTATTTTCGCACATAAATGAAAAAAAAAGAAAGTTTGAGACTCAGAGTTAGACTCCTCAGCCAGTCAGATGGTTCTGTGCAGTTCATTTTACTGCTGAAAACCCCACAAAGCTTTTGGCCTTAAATAAAATGGTCCAAATAAATCCAATTGAAGCTGTCAGCTCTATTATTTTGCCTTTTTCTTGGTGTCAAATATAACTTGACACATTCTCTAAATATGAGTGATGAGTTGTTTGTGCAGTATGAGTCATTTTTTTCCCCGTCACAGAGCTCTCAATGGATTCTACAGTCACCCTGAGGTCACACAGTGTGTAAAACCCACCCGCTGTGGTGCATCTCAGCGCAGTGCTATTATTTACAAGATGCCTTCTCAACTTCATAACGCGTGAGCATCACTGAATTTGCTCGTCATCTGATTCTCATGGACTGGTGGCTACTAACAGGGATGATAAAAGCCCTGCTCCAGCTGACAGCACATAGAGAGAGCAAGAGAGAGAGAGAGAGCAAGAGAGGGAGAGAGAGTGAAAGTGAGTGTCGGGAAGAGGTGGGTGGGTGGTGGAGAGATGGTGGGGAGGGGGTGGTTCTGATGCTGCTGGTGGACAAGCCTGCCTGTGATTTGTGCTATTGAAGGGGACGATGAGATGCCAGAGATGACAAGCTCCCCCAATCACTCACTGGTAATAAGGACGGATGGACAGAGGGTGACGGCTGCAGACTCCAGCTCTCTCCTCACTCTTACTCTCCTTCTCGTTTTAAGCATTGCGTACCCCTGCTTTTGCTTCTCCTGCTGCTGCATGCTCATGCAGCTGTCTCAGGCTCTCTCCCTGCGACTGTGAGTGGGTGGTTGTGTGAGTATGTGTGTGCTGCTGCTGCTGAGGGGAGTCGTGCTGAGGCCCTGATGCGCAGCATTGTCATTCAGGCAGCGTCCACACAGGCAACCCCCGCAGGAAGCCCTGGCACCTCCCACTTGAAACGAAGTCCCCCCTCACTCCCCACCCTTACCCCTCCTTGCCTCCTCCTCCTTCCCCCTCCCATTTTGTTCTCTGATCTCACTCAGCAGGCCAAAGCTACAGTGTGTCAGTGAGGTGGAGGAGGAGAGAGAGAGACAACACTGCAGGATTAAGATCAATTCACGTGTAATTTCATAATATTAATTTAAAAATTATGCACTTATGACTGGCAATGTCAAACCCAAAAACTATCATGGAAACCATCACAGTTGAGCAGCAGTAGTAGCAATATTTACAAAAAGAACCTTAGAAGCAGATTGTTACTGACACCAATAGGAGCAATAAAGTCCTGTTGCATTGACGTGACCTTGTAAATGAATTGCATATCTTTGGTTTTCTTCTAATTGATGAAGATTCATGGGATTTAGGTCTACAAAATACATCTCCTCAGCTTTTTTGTTGTTTTTCTGAATTGAAGTTGATTGCCAGGTTGCTGGTGCCGGCAGCTTGTTTTCTGAAGCTGATTGCTGCAGCTGCAGTTCTAGAAATTGCAGTTTTACTTTTCTGCCCTTGTGGCAGTGAGCTCAATTGAATAAAAGGGAAACTGCAGTAAAATAACAACAACAAGGAAACCAGGAAAACCCATCATAAGATAACCACCTGACAGCTGCAGACCGGGTGTTGACTCTCAGTGGGTTCGGCAGAAATAACACTTTCATGACATACATGGTCAATTTTTATTGTTGATGCACAAAATGCTTTTCTTATGATATATTTTAATGTGCATAAAACAAGTTCTCCAATTCAGGCAACCATATTGGTCCTATCCATTCAAACTTTCCTAAATAAGTGCCTCCATCTATGGCAAATGGCACAACCTTGAACATGAACATATTCAGAGTTCTGTTTAAAGCTCCTGCGACAAGTTTTTAGTTAACAGAAAATAATACTGATGTCTCTATACATGCAGCAAAAGCAAACTAGACCATCTACATACAATACCGACTATCTGATTATATTTATTTTTTAATGTCTAAAACCACTGGCAAGGGGTACGTGTATGTCAAAGGGATTAACTGTAAGCTAAGTTTCCCATAGCAAGGGTTTTCAATCAGTCATAAATTTGTATGTTAAAATTTCAAGAAAGCCTATGACGAATGAATTCTGCTCCCTCCTTGTTTTGCTCTTTATATCAAGCATCGTTTGAAAGTGTTGTATAAGTCCTATCACTTGTTCTTATTCTTCTTATTATTATTATTAGAGGTACCACTTTATCCAGGGGGGCAAAATCAAAACAAACTAAAAGTTCCTCACAAGAGTTTTAACATGCTCATGCTGTGAAACAATTACACCTCAGTAAGGTTTAGCCACTTTAATTTTCATAACTGCCCCAAACAGAACCTGCTTCTTTTAACTATTTCACTTCATGTAACACAGATTAATGAGATTTTTAAGCTGCAAAAAGCAAAGAGGTGTCCATCATAGTAACTGCATCTTTATAAAAACATTAGATTTTTCTGTGTGTAGAAGAAAGTAGAGACAGTATCTTTAAGGCTCAGCATCATCATAGTTAAGACCTCCATTTTTAATTTCAGAATGTGTTAAAAAAAGCTTAAGCTACAAAGGTAGAAAAGACCTCCTGGGTGCTGATGGAGCTGTTCAACATCTAACAGATGCCACTTTCTACATTGTCATCTCTGTCTGATAATGTTGAGGCTCAGCTTACACTGTAGCAGATCAGCTACAGTGTGACAGCTTTATTGTTTAACAATGGTTGTGATGCACTGCCTTCTCTTTTTAAATTTGTGATAAATTTCAAGAATTAGCATAAAAAAACTTCAAATACATCATGTCCACTATATTGGAAGTTTTTACCATGCTCGGTGCGTTTGGCTCGGGGGGTGTGGCGAGAAATCAGGAGCTGTCTTCTGTGGATTGGGTGATAGATGATAACCTCCATTCATGATACAATGTGTCCCTCAGATTATGTTTTATCTTGACAGAAGAATAACTTAAACCCCAGTTTATAGGTTGTTTTCAGTAAGTTATCTTGTACACAGAATAACTTTTTTGATGTTTTCCTGTTTTGCTTTGAGTTACATCCCCCAATCTCCAAAGCAATGTTAGCCGTCCCTTTCAGAAACAAAAAGGTGGTCACAAGGTTGTGGAAAGTTTCTTTTCTTCATTTTTGAGAAAGGTCTCTGGCCTCAAATGACTATAGAGAATATTAAGTTTGATTTGCCTGGAAGTGTCCAGGTGTGAGTGCATGTGGGAACATGAGACAGGCAAGGATAAAAATATACAGTCTGCATGTTCAGCATAACCCTGCCCTGGATACAGAAGGTTTGAAAAATTAAGAAACTTTTCTGGGAAGCTAAAGTGACACATCTGAACCAAATGAGCTCCTTTCTGCAAAACCAGCTCAGGGCAGCTGAAACATAAGTAGTGGAGGAGAAGAAAACAACTAGAGCACCAAGTATCTATGTTATCTAGATTTAGATAAGGAATGTGATTAGGGAGGCAGTTTCATGAACATTTTGTAATATTTTGAGTCTTACAGTAAATCCACATTTAGGATGAAAACTAAAGCTCTGACTAATCCACTCCTTCTACCTTTTTCACCAAACTAAACCTTTGAGTCAGATATTTTCTCTCACCTACAGTAACACCAACCACAACCTCACTGAGATCATTCTCAGATGTTTGTTGCTCTGAAAGATAGACTATATTAAACATAGATGTAGTTTCAGTGATGTCTTCCATTGGTTTTTCCAGATGGGTTATGGGGTCTTCGTGTCTCTAGAATAGCTATATATACCCAGCTGTGTTAAATACTCAATCCTGATTGGTCAAAACCTCATAACAACTGTGGTTTATTCTCAACAGCAAAAGTGACGCTAGGGACGAAATGTTGACTGAGTGGTAAAAACTTTAATCCCTGTCCCAGGCTGGTCCTCAGAGTGGGGAAATACTGACAGTTAGCAGAAACAGATATGAGAGCAGCCTGAGGACCCCGACCATCTCTGGCAGAAAACAGTAAAGCAACATCCATGTCCAGCAATCCAGGCAACGCCAAGTTGACAAGTTTTGGCAGTTAAGTTTAAAAGTATGTCAACTGCCAAGCTGTGAGGAGAAGGAGAGCTGAATGAGGACACAATTGTCAACTTGAATTTCCTGCAGAGGTCCTGTTCATCGTCTAGTGTTACCTTCAATGGAAATGTTCCTTTTAATAAAATTGAAATGATCTCTGTATCTGTAACTGATCACAGTATTAAATAGACCTGCAAGTAGGCTGATATTAAAGGCAGTGCTGGTAATCAGATTTAGATATACTTTTTGTTATACGAGTTGAAATGATCTTTATGTCCTGATGGCAATTCATGATGTGTTCTTACAAAAGAGCAAAATATATCCGCTGTCTACAGAAGGAGTAAACCTGGGAAAACACCAACCAATCCGAGCGTTTGACATCCAATTTGTTAAACCAATCAAATCCCGTCCTGCCATTCTGCCCGCCTCCTGCACGTACATTTCATCAGCGTGCACTAGCCCCGATTCAATGCGCATAACCAAGAGGGATCCAAGTACGCTGGAGAATGGCAGAAAAACTACTTATACCCCACTTACTGGTAACGTACAAACAAAACTGTGCTGAGGACTGATTTTTGAGTCTGTGGTTTTGAATCATTCATGATCATATGATCGCATGGGAGCAGGGGTGTTGTTTCGGAGGAGCTCCAAGCGTGGGAGGTTGGGGGCTAAACAGAGTCCTGAGGAGATGCTACATTCAAATTCATGCTAGTTTTCCATGACTAGCAACCGTGCCTTTAAAGTTTGGTTTCTAACAGTGAAATCAAAGGGACTTCTTTTTTGCTGTATACACAAATTGTTTTAAAATCAACAAAATCAACATTTTGTGTCTATTTGTTAATGTCTCTATAGCTGTATAAGTAGAATAATGCATGTATAGTGAGCACTATGTTGATCTGAGTCCTGAAAAAATGAGGTGAGCTTTGTAAGTACATTGTCTGGAGTGGATGGTTACTTTAAGGTTTGAGGTTTACTTTTTGCCAGAAGGTATCATATTTGAACAAGAAAAGAGAGGAGGGGATTGGCAAAGGAACTTTTCATAAACATTAAAGGTCAGGATCAAGGTTTTGTAATCATTGTGACTTCAGAGAAAAGTCAGTACACCACTGTCTTAAAAGTTAGTTGCAACGATGGGTTATAACACCAAAGACCACATCAAATCTGGTTCGACAGGGAAGAGACTGCCAGCACAAGACACATACTGACCCACATGTAAAAATACCCATCACTTACAAAGGTTCAATCAAAATGTTTCCAACTTTTAAGTAGACTCGGTGTTAAAAAAGAACAAAAGAAGAATTAATACAACAAATGCATGGTGACTCAATCTTGAGAGCCTGTATCTGCAGATTATAGTCAGGAAAGACAGCTTTCACAGCTCATAATCATTATGTAAAAAGTGTGTGTCTGTGTCTGTGCCTGTGTGTGCCTGTGTGTGTGTGTGTGTAAGAGGGAGAGAGAGAGAGAGAGAGAGAGAGAGAGAGAGAGAGAGAGAGAGAGAGAGAGAGAGAGAGAGAGAGAGAGAGAGAGAGAGAGAGAGAGAACAGCAGCAGTGGTAGTGTGCAGTGTATTTTATGCAGACAGGCACAAAGATATAGCGAGCTGATGTAGCGTCCAAGCTAATTAGTGGATTGCTCTTTTTTTGGCTCCTTCTCACGCCGACTCAACCTGTATTAATTGATTGGCTGGTTAATGGAAGTGGAGAGGAGGAACAGAGGAGGAGGGAGAAGGGGAGTGTGCTGGTCTCAGCTAATGGGCCTGACTCTGGTGTGTGGAGTAAGCACTCTAGTCAAGGAATCAGCACTGTGAGACGGATAGAAAGAGAGAGGGGGAGAGAGGAAGGGACCAATAAAACGCAGAAAAGAAATACAGACAGTATTAGAGATGAAGAAACTACTAAAAAGTTAGATAGACTGACTATCCATTTTGTAGTATGAGATTACTTTCAACTGTGGGAAGGCCATCCCACTTAAGGATCAACCGTACAGGAAAACAGGCAAAAAGATATATAAAAAAAAAAACATCAGCAACAGAAGGTGTCAAAGGTCGCTGACCAAAAACTAGTGTACAGACCATAGACCTTACAAAACCACTGACATCACAACAGCTACCCTGAGCAAAGCCATTTAGAGCTCCCTCTGGTGAGTGGCTGCAGTAAAGATCATGAAGCTCATTGCCTCCATTATAACAGATGGGACATGAATCAAACTTCAAAATCAAAATGCATCTGAAACACATTTTCCACACGCCTCTGTCATGACTGTTATTTCTGGTTTATGTCCAAGTGGTAATTTTTCTGAGAGGTTCAGTTTCAACCATAGACTTTATAGTTAATAGATGTAGCCTCCGCAACGTCACCCAACTGTTTCTGAAACAGATTTTTGAAGCAAAACAGCCGGCGTGGCCATATTGGAAATGAGGCAGGCTTTGAGGCTCCACAGTAACAGTAATAGGGCCCGGCTGTCACGTGAGCTGAGCTGTGCCTCTGATTGGACGAACTGGCGATCTACATATTGTCTAAACTGCCGATTTGTCCAACATATTGTTTCATATTTGTCCAACATGCCCCATGAACAATTTCTTTTACAATCTCCGTGAAAGAAAATAATATTATTAGGTATCTGTTAAATAACAGTTGGAAAAAATCTGACTCTCGGACAGTACAAAGTGTCAGATTAGTCTGATTTAAGATGCTTAATTCAGCCTGGACGCTGAGCTGACCCACTTTGGTTATCTAACTTCAGCCATGTACCTTTTCATCATCCCTCCTTCCTCCTCTCTCCTGCCCTCCTCATCACCTTTCCTGTTACAGAACATCTACAGTGCGTCATGCTGGACTGAATCCCTCTGGCTTATTTTTTTTTTTCCTTTGCAGCCAAGCTCTCCTTTCCTCTTCCCTCTAATGAAAAAAAAACTTTCTTTAAAAAATTAACCTATTAAACCTTTTTATTTATCCCATTTGACAGAGCTGGACGAGAGCAAGAAATAGATGCATCAAGGGGAAAAGTGGATCTCAGCGTCATCCTGACTGTGCTTTTTAATCACTTAGAGTATTGGGAGTCATAATTCACTCACTTGCTGTCAGAGGCAGCAGTTCCCACTCTACAGCCTCTTTAAATGAGTAATCATGAGGTTTCTCCACTTTTCTAAAATAACTGGAAGTTTTGGGAAGACTGACGAGAGACTTCAGGTCTTGACATGAAGATATTTCAGGAAAACGCCTCAGATATGTTAAACTGATTTCTAAAAAAACTGTCACTGATGAATCTCAACGATTTCCGTGTGCTGTTTTCAGTAAACTAGCTTGTACTCCTTTCTGAATCTATCCTTCGCGTTTTTTTTAGCTTGTTTTTTTATTCCTATGTGTCTCTAATAAGCTAAAGAATGCCTGCAGTGAAAGTTTAATCCAAACAGAGCATATTTTTCAGTCCTCTATGGGTTGATTCTCCTGTAAATTTAACATTTATCCAGCTGGATGGTTATCACAGCCCCTCGGTGGGTATTAGACATCCTGAGACATATGGGCTTGACGTGCTTCACTTGCCTTTCCGTTGGCTGTCCCTCAGACTCTGGCTGGTTGCCACATAATGAGCTGCACCGAAACGAGCATTCTGGGTTTTTCCTGAAGGTTCTGTGATCTTGGATCAGCCTATGAGGGGTTTTAGTTTAAATTTACTGGTGATTTTAAGCAAGACTGCATTATATTGCTTTGAATTTTTGCCAGTGTTTTATTTAATGGTTGTATGTCTGCAGAGAGTCTCTCTCTGCCTCTATGTCTCTCTGTCCAAACAGCCACTTCCTTACATATTGTTGTCTCATGCATCAACATCATGAATGGATTTAGCCTAAACCAATCATGCAAATGTTTTGAAATGTCATTTTTTTTTCATTTTCAGCGTTGGTTTTAGGATAAATCTATCTACTAAATATAAACAGATTAAGCTCAAAAGTCATTTTTTTGTTGACTGTGGGAGTTGTACAGAATTTTAGGGGTCTGTGTCCACAATCAGCATTTTTTTTTTTTAATTTTCTACATTTTAATTTTTTATGCACTGGGGGCAGCCACGACCTCAATTTCTGGTCACTTAGGCTACAAAAACATAGGTCACAAAAGTTATCTACGGTACTTCCAGTTCCATTAATGGTGACCATTTAGTCATAAAATGCTGTATGCTTCATATTTTCTCTGTTTTAAAAAGAAAACAGAAACACCAGATCTGAAAGTTATGCACTCAAAAAACAAGTTTGCTTTGTTTGTCGCCCTCTGTTGTTCACAGAGTCTTTACCCTTCTTGACTTTGTTGGTCTGTTGAGCATGGCAGTGAGCCATGAGTTAAACTATTCTCACAGAGAGCACAGTAGCATAAAACAGATGACATCCAGTGGCATTAGCATGCTGAACACTGAAATCTCTGAACTGGTTTTGTATAGACAGCAGGCACTGTCAGGGCAAAACTGCCATTAATGGACACAGGCCCTAAGCTGTACAGATCAATCACAGAAAGGTTCAAATCAGAATTGTGTGCTGGTTGATTTATCTTCCAAAAAGTACAAATGCCTGTATTCTGCAATAAACATAGCATAAAGCATACAGGGGAAAAAGAGACGGGGTTTTAATTTCAAGCCCGGATCAGCTCAGAAAAAAAGCTACAGCAGGTGGAGAGAAATGTGGAGAGCATTTAGCTATTTTTGGAACTGTGTGTTGGACTGAACCTTCATCTCGCCAGGTGGTTTCCCTGCCTTTCACCAAATGCACAGAGGGATTGGTAGAAGAAGAAAAAAAAAGAACGGTGGAAAATTAGATCAATGGTTCTTACAGGAAATGTTAACAAAACCTGGAAGAGGATTAAAACATAAATAAATAAAACCTCCGTCACTGCCAGTAATTTCTCTGAATCCCTTTGACTACAGTCAACAGAAAAGCAAAACACAAAAAGACTTGTGAGTAAAGTTTGAAAATTTAAATGGAAGACAAGCCAAAAGTGAAAATAAGCAAAAGTGAAAAGTTATAAAAGTCATGCTGAAGAAAATAAAAAGGGAATGACGAGAAAATATCAGAAAAAGGAATACCAAAAAGAAGAAAGGTATTTAGCTATTGGAAGCCTACGAGAGGACAAAGAAGGGTGGAAGAAAAGAGATATAAAAAGGAGCAAGGATATGAGGTCAGATAGGATGTGAGCAAATGATTTAAAGGAGACGAGGAGAGGAGCAGGTAAGGTAGTGATTGAACCGGAGAGATAAGGAGGTACTGGAAGGTGAAAAGGAGGAGAAATGGGACAGCGAGGGAGATAGTTGAGATGGTGGGGGGAAGGAGGCGAGATATGAAGGGGAACAGAACAGCCCGTGCCTCTGTTTATCTAAATAAACCATAAACACGCCTCTCTTCTGTGTATGAGTTTGAGCTCTAAATGCCTTGTTTATGAGCCTTGAATTATAAATAGTGGGAACTTTTTGCATCAAATGACATGACTCCCTTCTTTACTGTTTCAGCTCCGCAGTACCTGAACTTTATTCTTATAGTCTCTAGCACTGGAAGTAGCTCCACTTACATTAAATATATTAAATGCAGATCAAAGTTGAAGCAGAGGGTTGGTGTTTTACACCTTACTGCCTGAATTACAATTATATAAATGTTTTGTGTGTGTTTTTGCATTCTTACACATGCTAAATTAAGTATTGTAGAATTGAATATAGCACATACAACTGAGTTATATAAATTTGCCCTCTGACCAATATATTGCAAAATAGTGCATTTACTACAGTCCTTGGTATGTGTAGAAAGTGAATCAATAGGCTTTAGTTGGATACAAAGGTCATCTCAGTTGCATCAAAACCTGATGTGGTATGTTGTGACAACTGTCATCAAGGGGTTACTCTGTTGGAAAATTTTAAAAAAACATACTTTTTAATTTAAAGGTTGTCTAACTGTAAAATACATATAGATCAACAAACTTTGGGATATCTTTATCATCCATTTTCTGAAGTGGCAAAGATGTGGACCCATCACATTTAGCAGGAGACAATTTGGATTCACAGAGTCTTTATTCTGGACCGCGTGCTGCAGCCATAACTTGTGTTAAGTAAAAGGACAGGTGGGTTTTTACATAAACATCTTGCTGAGAGCAGCTTTAATGTGTTAAAAAGCTGCTGAAAGTTTGAACTCGTTTAACAAGTCCATATATCACACAGGAACAATGGGAGTGTATGTTGTAAATGTCCTCGCTGTAAAGGTTTCATTGAGAAAAAGCTAAGGTGTGAAGGGTATGGCAGTGCCCTCGCTAAACGGGAGTGCCTGGCAGCTGGCCAATCACAAAGAGGGGGCGACCCTGAGTGGCAGCTGGAGAGAGAGAGAGGGGCAGAGTGAGAACCAGCACTTGACAAAAAGAGAATGTCATCTACCACGAATGATGCAGTCAACACTGAACCAATCAGGGCAGAGTACTTCCTTGTTCACTCATTCGTCCTTCCCTTCATAAATCACTGACTGGTTTGCCTGCAGGGATCCGTAACCCGAGATTTGATTCATCATGTTTGGTGGTACTTAGATTATGTTAAGGCAGTTTGTAAAACTGTGATGAAAAGTGATCTTTGGATTTGTTTACCTGTGCAGGAATGCATTTACCCACAGTTAAATAAATCTCACTGTATTAACCCTATGAAGCCTGACCCATCAAAAATAAAAACAGCCAGAAAATTCATTTTTTTTAACTGAGATGTTTATTGACCCTTTTAATCAAATCCACAAAAATATATTGCCATATCAATTTGTTTTTGCTATTTTTTGTGAGTCAATCGACACATTTGGGTAGTTTTGGCAACTTTTTAAATCAAGTTTTTAGTAAACATGAATTCATTCAATGCAGAGAAAACTTCTTTTTATAAATGAGTATTAATTAAGAAGTTAATCTTACTGCAACTTCTTGAAAATAAGCAATGATTTTCATGACAAAAAGCATGTGGATAATTTCCTGAGAGCAGCCATTTTTAAAAGAGCCAAAATACAACTTCAGCTACCTGTAGAAGTATGATAATCCTCAAGGGGATAGAAAACATTTTTTACATAAGTTTTTAATGAAACCATTTATTATGTTGATGAGATGGAGGCCTTGAAACTCATGTATGAAATATGATATGTTCAACAATAAAGGGTTAAACATGCTGCTTGTAGCTTTCTTTATATTTCAATTTAGCATAGTCTTCTGTTTGGGTGGACTTGAGAAAAACTTCTTTTTGAACCGTTAGGGGAAAAAAATTAAATCATTAAAAGATTGCCACTATGTTGTATTAATTTTAAAGGTTAAAAATATACAGCAGGCAGTAGGTGTGATCGCTGGAGGCTGAAAGGGTGAGCAAAGGCTGTTCAAACATGCACAAATGCATCCTGCTCCACCAGCATACGTCTGTGTCAAAAAGTCTGGACACACCCCTGTTGTCAGCAGCATGGAGGAATGAAAAATGGGAAGAAACTTCCTTTCTTTGAGACAGAAAACTGCACCACACTCACAGCTTTAAGATAAGATATGAGAGAGAATAAATAATTCTCACTTTCACCTCGCCGTGCAGTCCAACCCTAAACACACCCTGATCCAAAGGGCTTCTCTCCAAACAGAGAAAAGGCTGCATCATCACAGGACAGATAACTGTGACTAAGACTATAAGCTAATTGAGAGTTGTGTTGGCCACTTCTACAGCCGCCTACCAAGCTGACACAACAAAAAAATGCACCCAGCTTCTGCAGTGATCATCTATGACTCCAAGAGATGCCTGCAAGGTAACTCATTACATTTTTTTTGTTTTGTTTTGTTTTGTTTTTTACACAAAGAACCCCCCCCCCCACCACCACTATAATAAGAAAATAGAAATCTCTTATACTAATCTATATATGCTGCACTTTCATTTTATGAGTCCTGGTACGTCTCAGCTTCAGGGATCGAGGACAAAATGATGATTAAAAGGCGAGATGTGAAAGGAGTCTAATGAAAAAAAAAATGGTGAAGTAAATTCCTTCTTATACCTACTCCCTGCTGTTCTACAGCCCAGAATCCTTCATGTCAGAGCACATGTTTCCATCATAACACAAAGAGAAAAAATGACTGGTTTTGAACCTATATTTTGAAGGCAGCAGGCAGTGTGTATTTGTGAGAAATTACTGCACAAATGCAGGAAACAAAACTTAAGATTTTGTGGAAATATGTTAAATGAAAGAGATAACTGAGATATGAGAGAAGATGAAAGATAAGCTACAAATACAAATACTGAGATATTGTACAAATAAAGAACATGTACTTTGCTACTTTGAAGCACAAACAGTTAGGGTTGATTTTGGTGCCCTCTACTGAGCAATCTTG
The DNA here is from genome assembly GCA_030710495.1 of Labroides dimidiatus. Lineage (NCBI taxonomy): Eukaryota > Metazoa > Chordata > Actinopteri > Labriformes > Labridae > Labroides > Labroides dimidiatus. The sequence goes on from CM061145.1 coordinate 29,075,699, forward strand.
AATCCTTAAAGGGATATTTCAGGGTTTTAAGTGGGATTATGAGTTACATGTCACAAGTTAGTGTGTTAGCAACAATGGATGTCAGTAAGCTTGACTCTTTCAATTGGAAACTGCTTGGAGAAGCAAGCTTGGCCAGGGTTTTCAGTGGTTTCCGGTCTCTTTCTGCAGCCAACCTCAAGCAGACACACGATGGACTGCTGCTTTTAGCACATAATTTTTTTAAACAGGTTGTTGCCCCTTGGATTCAACACAGTCATGTTCTTCTACCTGCAATGCTTTTATTAGCTATAACGTCTGCTAACTTTAGCCACACTCAACTAGCACTGCTAAACATGAGCTTGCAGAGTTTGCAGGTAAACAGTATCAAAATAAGTTTGCCGACTGTTCCTAAAGTGGAGTTGGTAAGTTGAAACTTAAATTTCAAATTAAACTTAATTAAAATAGATTATTTGGAATATCTTTTGTGCACATCTCTCCCAATAAATAAAAGGACAAAAACGAAGACTAGGGACAAAATTCCTTAGGAGGGACACCAGACCACATAGAAGAGTTGCTAGGTGAGCGCAAGAACTCATCGCAATGATGATGAATGTGAAGCGGCCAAAAAGGCTAAGAACAGACTCAAAGCAGTCACACATGTCCCGTCAAACTTCTCGCTAAAAGCATAGTTATAAATGTATAACATAACGTAATGAGGATGTTGTTACCTGAAGTTCAAAAAATTAAGCCCCCGACAAGGAGAAATACTTTCACATTTCAGAAGTATCAAGATTTTTAGTGGAAATGATTTTAATTTGTGTACTTCTACTGAAGTAAAAACTGTATATTTTTGCTACTTGTGCATAACTATCTGCATTTGATCACATCTTTGTGCAGAAAGTAGAAGAAAGCCATGGGTAAACGGCTTCTGTACAGTAAGTCAGTGTGCATTAATGCATGAAGTACATGCATTTCCCTGTGTGTGCTTAAGTAGAGGGATATTTGTTCAAAGTGCTGCCTTGTGCACACTTCTCTCCTCAGAGAGAACAGACTCCCTCCCTGCAGATTTCTCCTCATTAAAATAAAGGACGAATCAATGATTTCTAAACCTTCTGTTTATCAGGGAAACAGAGGAAACTTTGCTGCTTTACTGTATCTCAGACACATTTATTCTCTTAAACGTAGAAACCAATCCACTCCATGTAATACATTTTTGTTTTTCACTTTGTCGCATTTAAATTTTAAGATGAACTGTAAATCTGACTTGGAGTATTTTTAGCTTTGGTTGCATGTTCTAAAACAGCATTTATAAGACAGTTTGATGATTTCAGTTGTGGTATTTCATTATAATTTTTATATACATTTATGTTCATACTAGGCCTAGAGTGGTTAATCAGGAGGATCTGGTCAATTCCTGGTGGGCCGGTAGGATTTGAGGCCACAAGGGCCAGTGTCCAGTCATAATACTGAAATATTGAAATATATTTCAGAAGCTGCTAACCCTGTCCCTGGAAAGTTTGCACGCGCAGCTCTTAAGTCATGATCTAAAGAAAGCCAGTCTGAGGCACAAAACTCCAGGGCTGAAAATGAGTCCCATTCTAGCTCTGGTTCATACTCCTCTACTTCTATAGCATCACGTTACTAAGATTTCTGTTTTCTTTTAATCCATATATTTGAGGATAGATTCTTTGAAACATCAAACAACAAAATATTCTGTCTTTCTTGTTTTTAGAAAGTATCTGAACAGGTCATGACAAATTAAAGTCATTAGTTAATGTTGATGGAGGTACTGAGGTGGAGTTCATTCTGTAACTGAGATCAGCAACATTACTAAGACATCATGACAGTCCTCTACTGCCACCCTGTGGTTACATCAGGTACTGAAGATTTTTATATTTTCAGACTGATGTGTAGAAATTTTGCCAAACAAAGTTATGTGATAAAAATTTGTGCAGAAACATTCTGCATTGAAAATCTAATATTGTTAGAGTTGTTATAGACTATTCATCTGATGATATTTTGACTTTTGATCATTTGTGTGAGGGATGCACACAGTACACATTAGGCCATCATTGTTTATAATTCCAATAGTACAAAATTTATCAAAAGTTGCTTTCATTCCTTTTCAAAAAAGCCCACACACATATTACTTCCTTTCACATTTGTTTCATCCTCTAACTTTAATCTTGTGGAAGACCTCAATATTTTAAGGTCATTGTTGTAGTGTGATTACTTGCATATTTGGAGCTACTTTGCAGACGTGCTTCCTGCTCTGGATGATGTCATCTCTACACACATGCACAGTCTGAGTAACATCAGTGAAACCATGGACATACTGACATCTGACATTATTGCAGTGAGTAGAGTAGAGTTTGACAACCCATTGACTTAAAAAGGAATTTAACATAAAAACACAAATAAAGTACAGGATAAGTACAGTTTTGAGTTGCAATACAAAAAAAAAATTAAACATGAATAGTCAGGATTGCATTTAGTTATTTTTAAGTTAGCTGTAAGGATTTTAGTCAGAATTGGTAAGTCAAGAAATTTACAAAAATTTGCATCTTTGCACAAATCTTTACCCACCTTACCTTAAAGTGCACATAAACATCAAGAAGTGTTTCTTTATCAAAATCCAGCACCTGATAAAACAACACAAAAATAACAGGACCACTATTTAAGGCATGAAATGACCATGAGCTAAACCTCCAAAACTAGACTGACGCTTCAAGTTCCTGCATATGTTTGTGTCTGCTGACATCTACTGGCCACGTTTCAACCTCAGTTCTCTCTGAGCAAAGCCTTCCTCGGTCTGACATTAATTCACCTTGATCATTTACGATCACTTCTGTTAACATCCTGCGCTCTTTATGTTCATTTAAATTCTGGGCAGGTCTGAAGGAAAGTCTTCAAGATTCCAAACTAAGAGGAAGTAGTTTGGCATTGTATGTCCGCTGAGTGATTCTATACACATCAGATTTATTCACATATGCACACAATTCCTGAAAATTTTAGAATGGCCTGCATATCTGACTGCAAACAGCTGAAATCGTCAGCCCATTTTCTTTATGTTTTCCTGCCAGCCCTCCGTTAGATCTTCTGCCAGAGGTCAGGGTGAGACAATGTGAAAACGCAGCAGGAAGTACTTGAGGAACAAAAGCATGTGAGTTAGAAGAAGGAGAGTTATTGTCAAGATGAGAGCAGCTAAGATCCATCTGTTTGCAGGGAGCATTGGTAGAAGTGTGAAATCTGTCGTCAAAGTGCAGGTCTCTGTTGGGTTGTCACATTGTAAAAATCCCACTGTAGCTCTATCGTGTGTATTGGATATCCTGCCTCCTGAGATTCACCTCCTACCCAACCCACGCCTCATCAAACAGGGAAAGACATCATCCTGTGAGAGCTGGGAAATTTGGGTGCAGATCTTTTTAAAAGGCCAACAATATATCTAGAGTGTAAGAGGCTGTTGATGATTTAACAGTAAGACATACTGAGCACTTACACACTGTGTGTGAATGTGTCTCTGTGAGTTAGAGCAATATGAGAATGAGGCCAAGGTCAGGTGAGGAGTGAATATTGTCAAATAACATTTCAAGTTGTAATACTGAGAGTTTGTCTTTCACTTCTTTTTCTCATTCTGCTGACTCTGTGTGACTTCACACTGAGTTCCAACCTCAGCATCCCTTTCACAACATCCCAGCAATTCACTGAGATGAAGCTTCAAAGCCTTGAAACTGGCCTTCTTATCATTAAATCATGTCCAGGGTGTACGTGTGTGTGTATGTGTGTGTGTGTGTGTGTGCGTGTGTGTGTGTGTGTGTGTCAGCAGGGAGCCTGCGTCACAGTGTCTGTCAGCATGACGCATCTGGTCCTGTTTGACCTTGCTGTTGTAAAAAAAAACAGAGATGAGGAAGGAGATGGAGAGTTCTGATTTATTCTCTCAAGCTCATAAAATAAGCCCATTAAAGATAACAAGGCCACTTAACAGCATCAACACAGGGGGGCAGCAGATTCACACACACGCACAGACACACACACACACACTCACAGACACACACACACACACACACACACACACAGAGCATGTCTGCTTCACTGACTACTCAACTGTACTCCTGTGAGAGTGTGTGTTCTTGTGTGTATGTGCTGATCTGCGAGGT